>JAUZNC010026638.1:0-16199 GCA_034780395.1 Vannuccia rotundouncinata | reverse complement strand
CACAATCAGTAATGTCTTCATTACACAATCAGTAATGTCTTCATTACACAATCAGTAATGTCTTCATTACACAATCAATAATGTCTTCATTGCAAAATCAATAATTTCTTCATTACACAATCAATATGTTACTCTGTGGTTTTTCCCGTCCTCAGGTCTCATGATGGCTTCAAAGAGGACAAGTTGGGAGTTTTGGAGAAATCCGGAGACAATTCTCGATATGCGAGTCAACGTCGTGTGTACGACGATCTTGGAGTTGGTGTGTTAGAGAACGCCTTCAATGGATACAACTGTTCTCTGTTCGCCTATGGTCAGACAGGGTCAGGAAAGTCTTACTCTATGGTTGGGGTTGGCGCTAACAAGTAAGACTCATTTTTGAAAATATTGTAAACACTGTAAAAAAAGGACGCAATTTAGATATTCTCACTTTCTAAATGTCTTCTTTTTCAATCATGTTATGAAATAAAATAGTTTTAAATGAATTTTTATTTTGAAACTATTTATTAATTGTAATTGAATTATTTGTACATTCGTCTGTCCATTTTAGTTTTATGATAAATATTGAATGATTGATAGGCACATACATTATCTTGTAATGCAAAAATATGTTTGCAAGGTATTCCCATTATGTTGTTTAGAAATAATTCCATTGTTTTGTTATTTTTTTAATTTAGAAAGCAAAATTTATCATAAATTTTTCCCGAAACATCTCCTCGTTTGTTATTGACTGATATTCGTTTTTATGTTTGCAGAGGAATTGTGCCGACAACGTGTGATGAATTATTCAAAGCAATTGAAGCCAACACAGACAAAAAGAAGGTATAGGACCAATTCTAAATTATATCTGAGTATTGTATATCTGTCTGAATGGATACTTAACTGTATTACTAAAATAATCATAATAGAGAAACGAAATAGTCAGGAATATAATAAATATTTTCTCTTTCTATTTAAATAACAACATATAGAAATATAATCGAAAAAGTGTCAAGACTCATAATTGTTAAGTTCTCTGCAAAAGTTATACACTGGTGAGGCATATCTAATGCTGAATTGCCTAAAATTACATTGAATGTGTAATGTTTTACAAATATACTGTTATGTTTTAAAATTGACGTAAATATATAATTCAAAGATTATACATGCGTATGCTTGAGAATTGATCCATTTAATTTATATCTTTGAAGATTGGTTAATCATATGATTGTGTAGCCTGATATAAATACCAAACAAATTTTTAATATTTATGCTTTTCTTTTTTTCTGAACACATATTTCATTAAATATATTGGGTTCATTTTGTACAAAATTTGATAAAAAAAACATCAAAATATTCTCCATTTTATTCCTTATTTGTGTTAAGATAATTAGGTAATATATCACATTGATTGTTTCCATTACGCTATTCATTTATTCAATTAAAGGACCCTGTTTATGTTGCTTTGTAGCGCTATGAGGTGACCTATTCAATGTTGGAGATCTACAATGAATGTGTCCGCGATTTGCTCAACGCCCAAACACAGAAGGGTGGCCTGGCCGTACGACAAGCCTCCAACCAAGGCTTCTATGTTCAAGGACTCAAAAAAATACCGGTTGGGTCTTATCGAGAGATCGAACAGTGGATGATCAAAGGTAGATCATCTGAATGCTTAATACAATTTAAATCGACTTTTGATATAGGCAATAGTTCAAATCTTGAGACGTGAAAGTGTCCCTTCTTCAGGTACAAGCAGCCGAACAGTAGCTTCAACCAACATGAATGCTACCAGCAGTCGCGCGCACACCGTTGTCACGATATCGTTCAACCAGATCCTTGAGAGTCCAACTGGAGAGACCATGAAGACTTCGGTCATGAACCTTGTTGATTTAGCAGGTAATCTTAAGAAATATTCCAAAATCTGTTTTATTTATCACAAGAGTTATCTATTATAATTAAGTTATCTGCCGGAAACTATCAACAATGTTTTATATGAGATGGGGTTATCTATCCTTGCTTGAATCATGACGTGCAGAAGTTTCATGTTTGTATCTACAGAAAACAAAGAGGGATGTTTTCTTTCATTACGCCTTCTCAGCTAACGTGAACCAGCAACATCATAATCCCTCAGTCAAATAGGACATCCAGCCTATTGCTCATAAAAATAAGAGATCTATCACTCCAATTTCACAATGATGCAGACAATGCCAATGCCTTTTGTCTTTGAGAATTGTAAAGTACCCACTGGTGGTAAAATCTCCGTTGCTAAGGGTTCTGGTGGTTAATTGTCCTCTACCTTACTAGAAGAATACATATGCTGGTGAAGTTGTTTTATTAAGAACAATGTAAGACTCACACCAAAACGTTGGCTGTACTTTCCTATGTGTCGTTTAATATTCTTCTAAAATCCACTAAATATTTCATTGTGACGTTCAAACAAGAACAGTCCTTTCTATATTTATTTGACACATACAATTTTGTTATAATTATTTAAAAACTTAATTAATAAATATGATATGAACATTTAAATGTTAATTGGTTTCTTGAAATGTAATTTACTAATTTCACCTATTTTTAAAATAGATGTGTTTATTTTTATTACTTAGAACTCCTATAATATCAATGTAACAATTTTAAAATCATGTTTTAAATTAATTTCCAAGCAAAACAGTTCTAACATACTTATCAGAAAAACAAACAAGACGACAACTTCTGTAGAATTACAATATGCCCAAATCTAAACTCTATCCACAATAATTCATTCCAATGTTACATGTCATTCCACCCCATCACTCGATAGGACGGTTGTTCATTCCTGCTTCACTTGAAAAGTTTTTTTACCTGTCTCTAGAGTTTGTCTTTTTATTAACTATAAAAGAAAAGAATTTAGTCAACAATTTAACTGGTAACCAATACCAACTAGTAGAAAGCGTTGGAATCCAGCTTTTTCAACCTCCAACTTCACAATGAAAGATTTTGAAAATAGCTTACGTATATACCAACAACTTTCTGTGAATAAAGGTGACATTAAAAACGTAAAGTATAACGAAAACAAACACAGGAAGGAAGCTATATATTTGAAAAGTGTTTTATCTTAAAGTAAAACTCATATTATACTCCGTTATATTGCCTTTTTAATGTGGTTTCTCTATTTTGTAATGAAATAATTAAGTTATAAAATCAAAATAAAAAGTTATTCTATTGTTTGTCTACTCTTAATAATAGTTCTCTTAATAATCAAAATATTACAATTAATCCTTGCTATATGGACGCCACATCTATTGATGAATTCAAAAATTATTGGTTAAGTATCAGATTGTTTATACGAGTCAGCTACAAAAGTAGACTAATAAATAGTTTTTATGTTATCTATTCAATAACTCCGCTTTTATAATTAGATAATGTAAAATCTATATTTTATATTCTGAAAAGTGAACTACAATTTCTATATTAATCACAGTGTTTAATCTACATTTGACGCTTATGGGTTATATAACATATAACTATGCATAACTATTGGAAGAGATCATATATGAGTCAGATAAAGTTGACTATGGGACTTGAACCCATCGTTCATAATGAACCCATCAATGAAGGATTAAAAATGAAAATTGCTTCGAGCCATAAATTGTACCCATTTTAAAATTGAATTTATGAACTATAGACATTTTTTTCTTTTAATAAACTTATTTTTTAAGAATAAAATATTAGGTTGAAATTCATTTGTTTAATAAACAATATTAATATTAAACAAATGTATCCGAAATAAAAAGAAATAGTACCTATTCATAATTAAAAACACCCTATAGACAATAATAACAATCCACTAATGAATGAACAATAGATCAATATTTAAGTTTTAAATTCCCTTAATATTTATTTTCAAACATCACAATAATTCAAAGAAGTCAATTATTCAGTCTACTGGTTAAATCCTTCAGGTTTTAACCTTTAAATAGGAACATTCCAATTAAACATTGATATAAATCTTTTTGTATCAAATGAACAATACAAGACGGAAACATGGTTACATTTTTATTGACTTTATGGTGTGTTCTGTAAACGAACTATGTGTCTACTCAATTCACTAATCTATGTTTCCATGGTAACCGGAGTTTATATTCCAAACTCGTTCTCTTTATCTTTTTCACACGAAATTGTGTAACGTAATGACTTGGACTCTCTTTTTTATCCACTGAGTTATGATATAGATTTTGAGGTTTAAAAAGTAGGCAGAAATGCATTATTGATATTTTTGTATTATGATATATCCTTAAAAATGATCTCTTTAACAAATCTCTTTAACAAATCTTTAACAAGTTTCTGTTAAAATTATCAAGTAAATGCTTAAATCAATAATCATATTTGTTGAGCTGAAATCAACCAGTCTGCACAAATGGTTTTCAAACTCCGTGTGTAGTGTTTGTTTCAATTATTGATTAAAAAACATTTACTAGAAACATGTATAACCAGCGCGACGATTGTCTCTGTTGCCAGGTTCTGAACGGGCTGAAAGTACCGGAGCAACTGGAGACCGTCTCAAAGAGGGGGCCAACATCAACAAATCGCTTTCTGCTCTCGGAAATGTCATCTCTGTAAGTGTATGGAACAGCTACACCTCCCTTCCCGACCTCCCCCTCCTACCTTCACTTATTTCTGCTGACGATGAAAGTAAATAATGCTTTGGAAATGCTGTCTCCCGGTTTAGGCGGAAACAAAAGACAATTTTAGAAACAATACATTTTGAACAAATATGTGCAGCTAATGCAAACAGCGGTTTTCTTGTTTCTTAAATAAAATTTTGTAACTAAAGATTATGCTACTCTTTTGAAATTCTTTTTACACTATTTTAAATAAACTATTTATGCAAGAATAATACTTTACAAATTAATGTAACACACCTCTGCTTAGTGTGATTTCTAATTATTGTCCTGACCAACAACACAGGCCCTAGCTGAAATGTCGACGTCCTCCAAGAAGGTTTTTGTTCCCTATCGAGATTCTGTGCTCACTAAGCTCTTGGAGAACGCTTTAGGTGGGAACAGGTTAGTAGCACCACTTACATTTCTTATTTTCTTTCACTATTGAAAACTAAAGTAAATTGTTTACAAAATTTGCGACAGGACGTAATTTTAATCTATAAGGATGTCGAAATTACTAAAAAATGATGTCTATTACTAAATTAACTCGAGAGTAAAAATAATTCTACTTAAAATAGTTTTTTTAAGAAATCAATTAATTCTTATGTCTGAAAATCCTGATTTTACAATTCGAAATTTAAAAGTTAAACAATAACTGGCTATTGGTCACTAAGAAAGAGCGATCATTCATACATTCCTGAATGCAAAAATGAAATTATTGAAAGATCCATTTTTACCTTTTTTGCTTTTTAGAAACCGACATTTTAGCTACCAAAGAATCTATTGTGTCGAAAAATAATGTTTATAGAAAAAATAAGACTATTCCTGCATGCTTGATTATTGAAATTAATTCATTAAATATAAATCTGTTTGTTTAGCTGTAATGAGTTGCTTTATTATAAAAAATATTCATTAAAAATCGATTTAAATTACGAGTTAAATAATTAAATTGATAAATGTTTGAACGATTTATTCATATTTAAACAATTAATAGAAAATCGCGACCTGGAAATTTGGTAATTCATTAACCGTGTAATAATCTTATTTTTGATTTGAAAACAAATTAGATTTATTGTAAAAGGATTCAAATACAAAATTGTTTTGTATGCATAGTCAAATTATTGTTCTGACTACATTTATGCAAATTTTATGCCATTTTTAAGTTCTATAATAAGCCTAATAAACAACCACCTTATTACGTCTGTTACCATGACAGCAAGACCATTATGATCGCCGCGCTCTCTCCTGCTGACATCAATTTTGATGAGACTCTGAGCACACTTCGATATGCCGACCGAGCCAAGCAGATCAAGAATAAAGCCGTCGTTAATGAAAGCGAAACTGACAAATTGATTCGACAACTTATGGTGAGTTCTTGTTGTCATGTGACTTGATTATGATGCCATCTGATGGTGAGTTCTTGTTGTCATGTGACTTGATTATGATGCCATCTGATGGTGAGTTATTGTTGTCATGGTGACTGATTATGAGGCCATCTGATGGTGAGTTCTTGTTGTCATGTGACTTGATTTTGATGCCATCTGATGGTGAATTCTTGTTGTCATGGTGACTGATTATGATACCATCTGATGGTGAGTTCTTGTTGCCGAAAATACGTAACTGAATTTACGGTTGTTTCACTTTTTTTTATAGGAAGAAAATGAAAAACTGAAGAAATCCTTACAGAATGGAGCGGCTCTTCCAACAACTATGAACACGAAGGGAATGACCGAAAAAGGTTCATTTTCACATTTGAATAAATTAGTTTTGTTTTAAGTTTTAGTTTTTATGTATTTAAATAATTAAATTGGTATATTTTCTTCTGTTATTCAGAAATCGCGAAAATGCGTCAGAATATTGAGGAGGAGTTACGGTCTCAACTGCTCTCAAATCAGGAAACCATGGAAGCCAGCAATAAATCAGCTTGGGAAAAGAAAGTAAAGATGACAATTCGCATTGCTTTGTTTATCAAGCATGATTATATTAGTTGGTCAAATATTATAAACCTCAATTCATCTGTCTGTTCAGTTGAAGGAAGCCAGAGCCGAGGCTGAAGCTACCCGGAAGGAGGACAAGAGTGTCAAGTCGTCTAAAATTCCACATCTAGTGAACCTCAACGAAGATCCCCAACTATCTGGAATCATCTTCCATCTCCTCGAGGCCAACAAAATATCCATCGGACGACCCGACAGCAGCAAGAATCCGGACATCGCGCTGAACGGTCTGAGCATTTCACCGAGTCATGCTGTCATAGAGAAAAAGAAGAACGCCTTTTTCCTCAGTCCTGGAACCGCTGGTGCTAAAACCAAAATTAATGGGCTTCCAGTTACAGATAAAAAGGAACTACACCACAAGGACCGCATTTTGTTTGGTGCGTGTCCAATGTGTATACATTATTCTTTTAAATCAGTTGGTATGGGCTGGTAATAATCAGAAGAATTTCTGCAACAAATAGTTTATGAATACTAAATTCACTTTAATTTCTAAGTAGAACCATAGATATTTTGTATACAGATGAGCTAGACTTAAAATGTGAAGTTTGAATCTCAATTTAAAATATAAAAATCGATTCATTCTCTAGACATCCAGTCTACCTTATATTAAGAAGAACTGAGTCGATTGATTTTGTTAAATTTACAACATGAAGTCAAAATTTTCATATGTTGATTATTGCTTAGTTCAATGAACTATTTTTAAATAATGACTTCCTAAAAATAACAATGAAACTATGAATTCTTTCGATTTTCAATCTAGTTTAAAGGATCATTATAATTCACTAATATTTTTTTCTATTCAAATTTTAAACCATTTTTTGCTTTATTTAATTTTTAAAATTCTAACAATAATCATAATTAATTATTACACGTCAAAAGTAACGTCATAGCGATATCACTATCGGGTTTAGTATGCAGATATTCAACATCAAATAATAATAGTATTTTATTTTTATAAAATATTTAATTACTATTGTCTACTAAATTTTGCGGAAATACATTTATATTTTTGAGACGTTGGAATTAATTTGTTCAATGCATAAAGAAAATCTTTTTTGTCGGTTTATTTCACATTAATAATTAATTTTATAGAGTCGCGCGCAGTTTGTGCAGTGGATTTGTTATGAAGCTCTGCCCATTAGTGATTAAATGTGTGCTAATTTATGCTCTTAATATCGCAGGATCCAACCACATGTACCTTTTCTTGAATCCACTGGACACCAAATGTGACCAAACGCTACCTAAAGATATCGATTGGGATTTCTCTCAAAGGGAGATCGCACAGGCCAAAGGTTATGACACTGGATCTGGACTTAACAAAGGTCTGAGGCGTTTTATTTTAAATAAATATAGGCCTATGCAAATAGGCAGTTATCTAAGCATAATATTTGTATTGATGTGCGTAGAATAACGGAAAATAACAACAAATTACACAAATTTCCGTGATATGTTACTATTAAGGTAAAATAATATATTTATTTAGTTATAAAATATTAATTAATATATTTTTTTGATAGTTTTATGATCAATATTAATATATATCTAAGACATTATTTATTATTTATAATAATAATGTTACTGAAAAATAATTTTTTGATATTTTTTTATGCATTTATCTATTTTCTTTGCTTAACTTCATACAAAACTAAAGGACAAAAAGTAGGTTTGCTCAAACCTTCAAATAAATGAAATAAAAAATTTAATGTTATCTCAATTTCATTGATAAAAGCATTTGTGTTTTAAAGAACACACAGCTTCAAGGATAAGGACTTTTAACATTTTGCAAACTGTAGATTTGGATTTCAAGAAATGTGACTTCAAATGATAAACTTTGTACTAGGCGAAAAGCAAAGACATATTTTAATTATTATCATATAATTCACCAATACAGTAATTTTTTGGGGATTTAAATTATTTCAATCTAGTGAAAGTTTATTGCTATTCAGTGCTATTCTTTGCATATTATTCATCATATAGTTGACATTATACTGGCTGTGTTAAAAATAATAACGAATAATAAAAACATTGTACCTAAAACATTATGTTCAGTTTGCAAAATGTTAACGTCTTTCTTTCTTTGAAGCAATGTTGCAATAATTTTTTTAATGAAATTGAGGTAACCGAATTTTTGCCATATTTGGCTTTAAATAATTTTATAGTTTATCTTAAATACAAAAATAGTTAATTCAAAATTAAACCATAAAGGAAAAAGTAGGATTATAATTATAATGTATAATTAAAACAGAGTTATAATTAAAAAATAATTTGGCAAAAGTTATTATTTAAAAGAAATCTATAATAATTATCTTGATGAGTTAATAAGAAAAGTTTCCAATTCTACCAGAGCAACAAATCGTACAGGACCAAATCTTGGACATTCTTCCTCTTGTATCTGAAGTCAACGCCATTTCTGAGGAATTAAACAAACACCGTTCCTTTGACGTTGTTCTTCTATCGCCGGCTGCACAAGAAGGGATTTACGGTGTCCCCAAATCGACCAAGTCAGTCATAATCTTACTGCTTTATAACCGATCAATATGCATGCAGGTTTAAATTACAAAGAGACCGAAGATTATGTTAAACGATGGAGACGAAATAATAGATATTAAATAGTGCTACTATATTTGAGTGATATAATAATATAAAAGTGAATACATATTTTTAAAGTTTGCTTTAATTGTGAAGCAACCATATTTGTATTTTCAATCTATGTATGCTGTCTCTTTTTTTAATAATCAATATCGCATTTATTTTTATTATGTACAAAAAGGCAGATTGCAGCAATTGAATATTTTACTGTTATGAAAAAGTAGAACAACCAGTAAATAATAGAATTTCAAAGTTGAATAATATTTGAACATAAATTAGTAATGGAACAATTAATTCGCGTTTTTGATGGGAGGGATGATTACGATGATTTTTTAATTTGGTAATATGCTTTTGGAATATTATATAAATGGTATAGTTACTGGACAAACCAGCACGTATGTTGTTCTGAATTATATCTATATAATGAAATTTCAAAATGAATAATTTTAGACTACAAGAAAGAACAATGAAAACTTAACAGTATTAAAAGTATTTGGTCTATTCCATTATGAACTTTTTTATTCCATTACTTAATTAAATTATAATAATCTCTAGTAAATTAAATGTTGACATTATTGAGAACCAGTAACTATGCCATCTATATAATATTTCAAAAGCATTTTACCATAATTAAAAATCATCAATATGAACAATATGTAAAGTTTTAAAATATTTTCTCGTAATCATCACCTCATCAAAAAAGTTAAACTTTTACTTAAAACTACACTTCAAAAGTTGAGATATTAGTTTATTGTCAAACTTGTGACTACGTTTTTATTCAAATTGAATTACATTAACGTCAGTAAAATAAACGCCATTTATATTTCAGAGTTATGGTGAAGATGAGGAACCTTCACAATGATAACACCTGGCTTTGGGAACGTGGAAAGTTCATTAGTCGAAGATACGCCATTCAGGTGAGATTGAGTTGTCATCAGTTGTCGCTAATGGTTTTATAGTTGCATAGTAAACATTCCTTGTCCCCATGTGAGAAACACTCCGTTTGCTTTGTGACATGGTTTCTATATAGTTACAGCTACGAACAGACCGGTTGAACGAGTTCGTGTGAATAAATGGGTATCTGCCCGATTTCTATATTTGTTTGTGTCTGTCCGTGTGTGTGTGTGTCAGGAATTGTATCAAAACTTTCTGGACGGGGAGGACATGGACAAGATAACAAACGAAACGGACCCCTTCTGGGAGCCTCCAGAAAACGTGCTGATCGGGACCGCCAACGTCTTCCTGCAGGCTCTCGGGTATCTCCTCGATTTCGACGATAAGCTGGTGATCACAGACTACAAGGGCCTGGAGGAGGGCTTCATTTACGTCAATGTGTCCCCGTGTAATGCTCAAGGACTGCCAACTGCTGACGATGATTTCACAGAGGATCCCGCAACACTTGTTGGCAAACCGTACCACATGAAAGTGGGTGTTAATGTTGTGTGTCTTCAATGATCTAAATGTGATGCCTTGAGGTCGTTCTTCCCTTTGTCCCGTTCATCAGGTAACCATTCGGCGTGTGGAAGTCTTCAAGTCTCGCTTCAGCCGTGGCGTCCACGTCGCCTTCAGGGTGTTCAAGGACACTGGCTTTGTGACCACTCCAACCATTAAGGACACCTTAGAACCAGAATTCAACTTCACCAAGGTGTTCAGCTTTCCCAAGATCACACGGGAACATCTCGAGTTCTTTGCCTCTGGTTTCCTAACTCTCATGGTGTATGGGGTGCAGGAGGATGCTCTTCCAACAGCAAAATATGCCTCCCTTTCTACCAAGGTAAGCATTGTCACTAGATAGAACACGTGGCGATTAAACTGGTCTTGTATTCATTTATTATCTGTTATGTGAACTTTGTTGTGAAATTATTGACCACATTTGAGCCTGTTATCTTCGTTCATTTGGATATTTATATAAATGTTATCGTGATTTGTTTCTTTTAATCAATTGTAATTATTTTAACTTTTCAGGAAAATGTAAGCTAATTATTTCTTCTAAAACATTCTAGAAATTTCAATTATTTATTTGTTCTTTTCATAATTAGGCATGAAAAAATATTATTAAAACTTTTGTTTCCTAATTTTTCGTAGTATTTTCCTTCGACAAATCGCGATTCAAGATATTCTCTATTTAATCATTATTCTTTATTTCAAAAGTAAGTATAGAGCATTTTAATTGTGAAATTAATCTGAATTTCTCTCACTACCGATAATAGCTCTCAGCAATTGATTCTAATTCTTATTTACAAACTTGGTTTGTTGTTGTCTTGTTTGGTCATAAACAACAATATTTAATTCGTACTAATCATGCTAATTATGCAGTAATTCTTTGTTATGTTCAAGTTTAAAGAATATCGATTATTTATTATTTATAATTTCCATTATTCGAAGAAATTCAGTGAAGCCAATAACCAATATTATAATCTGTTCTGTTTTTCAAACGTACACCTTTATATTTTACGATCATTTGATTCAGTTCATTCTAGATAGTTTTCTATATATTTGATGAGATTTTAATGTAAGCATGTTTTGCAACACAACTGCAGGAGTTGCGTCAATTGGATAATATGGTGCCCACAGACCGCCGAGACACAATGTCCTCTGTTCATCACGGACCGTCTGACAGCAGTGAGCTCAACAGAGTCAAATCGGAACTGATAATGATGCATAAGAAGAACCAGCGACTCTCTAATAAGGAACTCCGATTGCAGGTATAGAGATTGTTCGTAGCGCAGGGTAGAGTGGTTGGTGGATTTGTATATTGTATATATTCTATTGAATAAATATTTATTGTGCGTTATCTTTTAGGTATTTGCATGAGACATTGTTAAAATTGTTTCATTTAT
This sequence comes from Vannuccia rotundouncinata, assembly GCA_034780395.1. Classification (NCBI taxonomy): domain Eukaryota; kingdom Metazoa; phylum Platyhelminthes; order Proseriata; family Coelogynoporidae; genus Vannuccia; species Vannuccia rotundouncinata. The sequence continues at coordinate 4,160 of JAUZNC010026638.1, read as the reverse complement.
TTGTTACCATAGCAACTCTGCACTGAATGGAGCCACAAGACTCCCGAAGAACAAAACTTTGAATCATTTTTCCGAGCAGTGAGTGCCCTTGCCCACAGCACAGGGTCTAAGTTTAAAACAAACGCCGAAGTGATCACTAAGGTATGGTTACTATGCGCCCACTTCCCTTAATGACACATTCAAAATTGTGTTTATTGTTAATTGAGAAAGATACCTTTTTTAATCAGTCAAGGCTGTGTTTAATATATATCAATAAAGTTTGGTTTGTGCTCATATTGGACTGAAAAACGAATTGTCTCAATTTAGTTTTATTAGATTATAATGCAATATAAATTGGCTTGGTTTGAATTATGTATTTATAATAATTATGATAAATTTCTTACTATCTTATAAAAACCAATTATTTCATACATGAGATATGATGTTCTCGTGATTTGGAACTGTAATATATCATTTAATAGAATTGTATGTATCATTAAACATGGACTTGTCTTACTTTGTGATAATTTAAATGATTATTTAATCTTGAATGTAAATAACATCATTAAAAATTGTGTTATTATAGTATTGCTAGCCGAGGAACGTTTTGGTAGTGTTTTATTGTAGTTGTCTGAAAATCCTGCCCCTCTTGCAATATCTTTGATCTTGTATTTTCCCGCCTGACATTAAGGTGATGACAGCCGATTCTGTAAGACCTTGTGTCTGTCTAGATCCCTTTTGCATATTACATGTCTTCGTTATAATTTCTTTCTCCACATCAATTTTTTTCTTGTATAAATTGCACCACCAAATCTAGGCTTCTTACTATATATTTCTGTATTTAATTATTCAATATTATTTTCTTTTCTCAGCTTCCCAGCGAGGTATAGCTAAAGTTTCCCATACTACTAATCAGACCCCTCCATTATAATTTAAAGTGATTTTTTTTATCTGTATTTAATTGTACATCGTTAAAGTTACAACTAATGTTTTATTTTTTTCCATCAGTATAATCACTCTCTTCGGTGATATTAACTTCTGCTATACTCGAGTTTCTAGAATTTAACCTCCCTGCAGCAACCTCCAGTTCAATAATTTTATATCCAGCACCTGTAGTATTGAGGAAATAGTTTATAGAAAGTCAAATGCTAGTCTTAGAAAAACACCCTCTGTCCATCAATAACATATTATATTTAATATAGTCTAGATTCAATGGTTAATTAAAAATTATCGTGTTAATTTTTCATAAATAAATAAAATAACAAACTATTATTATTCAATTATACATGAATAATTCTGTTAATGATAATTTCTAAACGGATCAGTGCAAACACAACACAACAGTTTCACTAGTAGATACAACGATACGTCATCATTTTAGACAATTCGAGCTATGCATCTCTTTTCTGGACGCTCCGTGTCACAAGATGGTCACCCTAACTTTCCTGGTCCCGCTAAAACACACGAGCGGCCCCATAGCGCCAGCTCCATGCCTTCACGGGATCATGAAGTAACGAATGAAGAAGACCCTCAAGACGTATCTATGCTATCTCCTCTCTCTCCTCTTTCTCGCATATTTTCATTTTCTCTTTTTTAGTTAGTTTACCTTTTCGCTTTTCCTGTCATTTATGTAGTGTATGCTTGTTAGATTTATGTCCTACATAAAACGAACGATTACTAAATTAACGGTTGGAAAATATATAAAAATTCAACTTCTTAACTGACTGTTCGCTAAAGTTGAACTAGTGTCGCTGTAATAAATATTTAATTAAAAGTACATCTCTGATAGCAGACTCCTGCATTATTCTTCATATAAACTATTTCGTCGATAAACATTTCATCTTTTATTTTGCAAGGTCACCCCCATACAATGGAGTCGCCTCCGTTTCCTGTTCCTTAGTTATTCATTAGCATACCATACTGGATGTTGAGTTCAACCATATTTAACTACCCACCCCATGTGATTGACATTGCTACCTTTAGTAACATTTAGTAACTTTTTGTTGTGCTCTTATAATGAACGTGCATTATAGCATTCCATTGATTATACCGTACCCTTTAAATATACTTAGGTATGTTATTTATTTATTAGATATTCTATCATTTTCACTGCCGATTTAGAGATTTTATATAATAGAACTGATGTATTCGTATAATAATAAGCTGATGTATTTTTTCCTATTGTTTAATTTAATTTGTAATTATGCTTCTTTTGTTTTTGGTCATAGATATAAGTAATATAAACAAACAATTCTAATTCACAATCATTTTGTAATTTATTTTATAAATTCTGCAATTGACTCATGAAACTGATGTTGGACATATTTATGAAGACACAAAGACCAACAGTTTTAATTATTAAAAAATGTTGATTATTTTTAAATGAAAAGAATATTCAAATTTTATTTTTATTAAATTAAATTACATAAACATTTCAATTTCAAAATGATTCGACTTAACTAATTATAAATTATCCCAAGATAACTTTCAATTTCAGCTGTTGAAATTGAAGACCTTCCAAGGAGGTGCTCCAAGAACAAACTCTGCCGGAGACATCGAAAGCAGAGCTTGTAGTTTGATGTGACTTTATCAGTCTTACATTACTACCAAGAATAGAAAAGCTTCAAGTTTGTCCATTTTTCTGCTGTGTATTTTGCAAATTAAACATGTTTATTTATTTGCATTGTAAATTTGAAGTTTCTGATATATGTAAACTTATGATTATATATATTTATGATCAATATTTCTATTGATTTTTGGTAATCAGAATCTATGGACAATCCTTGCCTTCTATTTTAGTGTGTACAAAACTTGTCAGTCTTATGAATTGAATTTCCACTATAATCAACTATTTTTTATTATATACTTATATTATTAAATTATTGTTAGTCCTTTATTTCATTGAACACAATCCACAATTTAAAAATATCCACTATTATAATTTTATACTTTCCTTTCTGTGTCCAAATATTTGATCTACTTTCCTTACTTTATCTATAATATATTTGACCCACTTTATTAGCTTAATATAAATAGTTGACCTACTTTCTTTGCTTCATTCAAATACTTGACCTACTTTCTTTGCTTCATTTAAATGCTTGACCTCCTTTCTTTTTGCTAGATTTTCCATAGTACTTTCAATTGGATACAGTATTTTATATTTCTCTGCTATAAACACCAAATTTGTATATGATACGAATGATAATTTAACTTGGATTAACTTATGAATTTTAACTAAGTACCATCCAGAATCTCACGTATTTCATAATCGTGATCTATTTTCTTACCGATTTCCTTTTTTGATGTTGTCAGAGGCTCTAATTTACAAGATTGCTAAATATGTAGCACCATATAAAAAATAAATAAACTTGTTTTGCATGTATCTTATAATATGTAATTTTTCGATTATTATTATTTAGGAAAACTGTCCTATTAAGTTAATACCTTTTAAATTTTTCTTTTTGTATGGAAAATATTTGAATATACGTTTGTATATATATAAATATGTAGCTTAATTTTTAATGTTATATTTCTAAGTACAAAAAATATAAATTAAAGTAAAAAAAATTATATATAGGTTGATTTATATTCAAGTATAATACTAAATTCATATATATTCATATATTCAATAAAAATGTTTTTAAATAGTAGTTTAAAGTGTAGAGTTCCAGAGTAATATGTATATAATTGTCTAAATGAATCACTTAATAAAATAAAGAGTTTATTTGCTATAAATATTTTACCGAAAATAGAAAAGTAGAACTTTTCAATATGAGAATTTTTATGGTTGCGAGAGAGCACAGTGATCGAGATTTTCATAAAAATCGTCTAATTGAAATAAACTTTTATAATAAGTGAACGTCGTTTTTTTCTATGTGGTTTTCCTAAGATGTGTGACTTGGAGGACCCCCTGCATTAAAAAAATCGAATGTATTAATTAGGCCGTGATTCTACTGCCGTGTATTGATTAGCGAGTGTTTACTATATATGTTCAATTTCTATAAACATGCGTAAATCATAGAAAAATAATGTTTTAATTTTGCTCCTTGTTGAAGCGAAATAATAAATTACCTAGTCAATTTCTATGCGTAGAATATAATATATTTATTTTTTTCTATGCATGTATGGAAAAGTTCATTTTTCCATTCATGGACAGTACGGAAAAGTATTACTTTTCCATG
>JAUZNC010026627.1:0-22261 GCA_034780395.1 Vannuccia rotundouncinata | reverse complement strand
AGTATTATGTGGAAATGCCACTGGATGAACAATTGATCCTCTATTTTTGTTGTTTTTGATGCAATGTTATACACGTAAATATGACTATTAGGCAGTCCGCTTGAATTAATTGCCACCACTCACGACATCATCTCACTCAAATTGATCATTTTACTGAATTTTATCGAAAATATCCAATGCAAGTTTCCTACGTTGTGTTACAAATTTTTCAATTGATGTTTTTATAAAGTTGCTAGGAAGGAGTTCTTTCCGGGCTCAATATCTACTTCGGAGGACTGTTCAGTAGATCTAGTCATTTTACGTGCATCCAATAGTTTATTTGCAAATATTTTATGCTGTTGATCAGCTGGTAAATTTTCATTTGGTATTGACGCAGGCTTATTCATTTTCATACGGGTATACTCAAGTTCTGGAATGACAACCATTCGATGAAAGAGAGTATTTGACATTTTTGAATATCCTGCAAATTTATTAACGATTACTCCTGCCCCCAGCGGCTACGACTCTTGCGACTACCGCTTTTGCAGCGATGGGTGCTGAAGCTGTTGCCAATGCAATAAATAGAGGGATGAGTGCCGGAAAAATTCCACATTTTTGATTGATTAAAAGTTGACGTGTTTTTTTTAACACCTTCCGCTTTGCAGAGTACTCTATTCCTGCAACCACGAGTATGTGATTATCACTCTTTGGCAAATTTTCAAATTATTCCTCGAGTTTGGTTCATGTTTTGTCTTACGTATGTTTTGGATTGAGTTTTCTATCCTTCTTTTAATAGTGTATAGTGTTATATAGTGTTATAACTCGTATATTCTGGGATGTTGCCTTTTTGATGAGAGTTGTGTAGAGTTTTCTATTTCCACTGCTTTCAATCAACTGTATGAGAAATTTCACTTCTTTTGATTCTTGATTATACGTAGTGGGCCCCCCTTGACATAAGGCATTATCGAAACCAAGTTTGTTGAAATTTAAGTATTATTAGCTGTTATTTCGGGAAAAGATGATAACTTGAATGGGTAGACTGAGAGAGCGTAGCTGGACCGTAGACTGGAGACTGATAAAATATGCAGGAGACTGCTGGCGGGGAGACGACCGTCGAGAGCCCGTAAGGAAAAGGTTTAAGACATTATTTTTTAAATAATTGTGGACTTCTATGTTATTGCAAAGACCTGGTCTGAATCCTTACTTTTGAACTATGAAATGGAGAAGACTCTTTCAAATGATGACTTTATTGTGTGGGTGGACTTTGCAGGAAAACTCCTGCCCCCAATTGATGACTGTATCTCGAGCATACGGCTAGTTGATGGGGAAATGGGATACATGTTCATGATTTTTCTTTGTTATATAGAAAATCCCCAACTTCTGGATATCCGCAATAGAAGCTATATATTCCAAACTAATACGACGATGGTGGCACCCGACTATTGCGTGAGAAGGCACTCGTTAATGAGCTGATATTCATTACCTTTGGTTATGCGGATATGAACTCTCGAGAGGAACCTACACCGGATGCAATGTGGAAAAACTATTCTATCATAAACTCTTTAAGGCAATATTTGTTGAATTTTGGCCGCTCCGACCTTCACGAAGAATTAAAATTTTGTTCTCTAAATGAAATAAATATCTATCACATCTTTGATAAACTTTAAAAACTTGAGCTGGATTACAAAACTTTATGAAATCCAAATCTTTCTACTGTATTATATGATGAATAAAATAGACTGGTAATATGTATTAGTCAAGTTGGTAGCTCAGTAGTAAGAGCGTCCAATTATAAATTCATAGGTAATGAGTTTAAATCTCATCTTGACTGTATATTTTATTAATTATTTCTTATGTAATTTTGAGGTATCCGAAACGATTGTGTTGAACGATTATAGACTACCGTTCCGCTAAACACTACAGGAGTAGTGATAAATTTGTATATTGACTTTATCTTTATTAAAATATACTATTCTTAATGGATAAACTATTTTTTGTAAGCTAACCGTCAAATAGTTATGAAAAATGATTAAAGACGAAAATGATAAAAGAACAGAGTTTATTGAAAGGGGAGGGGAGCAAAGCATTTAAAAGGTTACACATAAAGCATATATAATTATACGATAATGTAGGGGGCTCGGAAAAAAATTTCGTTTTCATATAATATAGATAAATACAATATATTATTTGTTTCTTCTAATATTAAATGCTATGAAATTATTGATTTAGTTTTCGACCAATGGATTCGGTCATCTCTACTGCGCTCTATAGAGCTAATGCATTCTCGTAATAAGTTGTCGATGTCGCTCTGCCTAGTAAGCAATCTTGAAACACAAAATAGACAATTTTAAGCTTTAAGTCAGCGCATCATGTCTGTAGCAAATATTAATTTTTTCATTAAAATTATATCTCTAAATGGCTGTAGTTCCGGGAAAATGACTGAATATTTAGAAATTGCGTTGGGAGATCAGTTTAACTTAACAACCAGAAGAGGGTAACAATTATTAAAAGAGTTGAATGAAGGTGATCGGGTCAAGAAAATGGGGTCAAGCAGACCACGAACCTTGAAACAGAAGAAAATATTCGTATTGTTGAAGAAATGATACAGGAGAACCCCCAGAGCACAATTTCACACAGAGCAATATCTGAAATTACAGAAAATGTTTTGAAGTTATTCAAAAATCCACAATCTTTGAAATATTACAAAAAGACCTGTCACTAAGCAGTATTGTTACAAAATGTGTGCCGCACCAACTTAATCATGTAAAAAACCAAAATCGAGTTCAATGTTGTGAACATTTGTTAAATAATGTGTTGTCAATAAGAGGAATGAAGGAAAGATTGTTTGTTATCGACGAGAAATGAATCTACTACAAGCAATTTTCAATACCAATACAAGTCCGTCGGTGGGTGCAATCTGACGCTATCAATGAGGCTGGTGATCGACCAACAGTAGCCAGAAGGACAATTTCTACAAAGAAATTTCAAATTATTATTGTATCCGTAAACTGTTCTGATATCACATACTGTGAGAGAGAGAGTCTGGCTGATGCATGATAATACTCGGCCACACGTATCACGCCTTACGACTCTCTGGTTCTGAACTTATGCGACAGATATGTGTTCATAAACATGGAAACAAGACGACAAGGTGTCTCAATCAACAATGATACAGATATTTAAAATTACATTCACAATTTTCTGACTTCACTGTCTCGACATGTACTAAAAAAAGAATTTGAGGCTCTGACCAAGCATTGTAGAGGGGTGATTGAGAATGATGGTGACACTATCCATAAGTAACACTGGGTGGACTCGGTGGCCCAGAGGTTACAGCGTTGGACTGCCAATCTAATGGCAGTCTGTGCGAGTGGGTTCGAACCCCGGTTCGGACCAAAGATTACTTACCTCGTCCCTGGCTGACAGCTGTGTCAGTCGTTTGCGGCGACCCAAAAGGGTTCGTGTTGTATGCTTCTTGTACCCTTTGTGCGTCTGTCACTCAGAAAATATAGCTAATAAAAAATTTCAAAAAAAATATATTTTAAAGGTGCGAGAATTAATTTTATTGGAATAGTGGAAAGGAGGAGGGGTGAGTTGGGGGTAAAAGGGAGGAAGGGAGTGGGAGGAGTGATGTGGAAGGAGTGAAATGGGGGCAGGGGAGAGGGTGGATGGAGAGTTTGTTAAGGTGGGGTTCTTTGTGTAATTGTTTCATACTTTTATCTCATACATTTATTACTATACAATAATAATTATTTGAAAACGAAATTTTTTCCGGGAACATTTATTATTCTAATTACAATATTTAGTCTGCTTAGGTGATAATCGAAGGAATTTTAGCTTTATTGAGTTTATTTCAAAATATTAGTTTTAGTAACTGCCATCATTGTAAAAACATGAAGTATCAGTTTGAGTACTTTATTCATCTGTTTATTTGACTGGTGGGAAGAAGCCGCCGGAGGAAGAGGAGGAGCTTTTGACGTCTTTCGAGGGGTAATGATGTCTGCAGACACCGGACACGACAAGCTTGCAAAGTACTCCGACGCAGTGAGACATATTCAAAAGGTTACGAATTATGTTCCAACTCTTTGTCGACCAGGAGAAAGGTGAAGTAAGTAAAAACTAAAAACTCAAAAACCTATAACAAAATAATAACTAACAAACTGATAACTTTATTCATTTTAAATCTGTTACACCAAATGTTTGAATTAAAGTTATTTAATCGCTTAAAGCAGATTTAATTTTTTACAGGAACCAAATACGGCGGACGATAATCCTAACGCATTTTAATTCCATTGATTCATTTTAATTTTCAATTAACTGAATTCCTATTGTATGGGAAATTAACTAGAAAAGATTCTTTTTAAAAAAATAACATGGAAATGTGTGGAAAATAATGTAAAAATTAAAGATGTGGAGAAATAATTTTATTGGAATAGGGGAAGGGGTGGAGGTGTGAGTTGGGGGTGGGAGGAAGGAAGGGAAGAGGAAGAGAGATGTGGAAGGAGTGGAATGGGGGCAGGGGAGGGGTTGGGTGGGGAGAGTTTGTTGGGGGGTTCTTTGTTCGAACAAATAATCCTCTGTGTAAAGGTAGAAATCACTATCCCATACTACTAAAAAGTTAAGTGCTTTTGTCCGACATCTAACTATTCATTGTATTTTTGACTGCAAGCAACCTCACTACAATACAATTATGATTAGTAAGTATGAGTTGTTTATTCGAAATAAAAATAGCCCAATTAAAAAGCTCTACTAAAAAGTAGCAAAAATGGTAATAGGATTGTCTTATATAATATCTAGGTCGATTTATTAAACTTATCCATATACATTTTATCTCACTACTTTGACTATATATATTTAAATATATATCTATGTTGTTATAATTATAAAAGTGAAAGGTGACAGTTAACTCTAAAATAATTTAATTTTTGAAAATTTCGTCGTTTTCATAAATATTAATATATAAAGGTTTAAAGCAAATATTTAAATTTAAAATAACAATTAATGTTTCAAATTTAAAAATTTCATTAAACAATTTTCATAGAAAAATATTGTAATCATAGTTTAAATATTGTGTAAAATCTATGATTCATCCATATTACTTTTACGCATACTCTATATTGTAAATACTTACAATACTCTATAACGTCTATTCTTTAAAGTAAAACAAAATTAAAATTAATCACTGAAATTTTAATTTACTAATAATGAAAGAAATATATTTATTACTACTTTTAAATAATTTATTCAAAATATACTCCTTGCAAAGTAAGTTATACGATATTTCAATTGTGAAAACCTTTTTTAAACTATCCTTTAAATTAATATTTGTTTACATTTAACAATTTATGTGGGTATTCTTAATTATTTTTGACAGTTATAACTAGTTTTAATATTTCGAAATGTTTAACACGAATTACATTTATTTTTATGAAGGGATACTTATATCGTTTTGATTTATTTAAAAGGATTAGACAGCGGTCACCTATGATATTTTAAATTTTACAATCTATTTCAGTTAGTTGGTTATTGTTGGAATGTTTGATACTAAAGTTTATAATGTCTTTAGATGTTGTATCCAATACCTTTAAATTTCAAGAATATATCTGAACCATATGGCTCTCTATAAGAATGGAACATGTCTACCGTTTAGACCTCTAACTCCCGACTATGGGAATGGCTTGTGTATTCGGGGATTCACAGTATAAAACAAAATCAGCAAAAAAAGAACTAAAGATGCTTTTTCAAGTGTGTGTCGGTGTATTACTATAATATATATAGATTCCACGCCTCATGTCTGGTGCATTTTCCGCCTTTATTGGGCTTTTTAATTTATCAAATCCAAATCCGATAATGTATGAGATATTACGGTCTGATTCAAGTTTTTATTTATCTCATTTGGGGAAAATCCATTAAAATCTATTTAGTGCAGCATCGTATTTAAGATGGACGTCAAATTTAATTTTCAATGATGTTTTATTAATGGTAGTTGCAGACTTTTTAATGTTGATCCGGTTATATTGTATGCACGATTTTAACAGTATTAAAATTAAAATGAGAACTCATAGGCTTGACTAAGAATTTAACAATATCTTTAAGGAATTTTTGTATAGTCGATGAATGATTTGCTACAAGCTGGTTTTCTGTAGATTTGAAATTAAGCAAAGTTGAATGATGTTTTCCCAGATTAAATCCTTCTAAATGATCAGTAGTGGCTTTAAGAGAATGAAGTCCAAATATAATAGCCATATATTTGTTTATGGTGAGTTTGCGGAAATTTGAAAAAGTCTTTAAAAAAACCTAGCGACTGATGGTGTCTTTTTATATAAGAGACAAGTTTTCTCCTCTAATATTAACAGGCAATGTCATTACAGCATATTTTGTTTTTCCAATTGTTTCAAATAGTGCCTGTATAGTCGATTTCAAATAATAGTTTTCAACAAACGATGGTTTATATCAGGCTTTGATATTGTATCAATTGTAGGTTCTAGATATTGAATGTTTGAATTCTAGATATCTGGAATGTTTTGCGCGCGTTGATAATGGAGATTTCAACAAGACCCATTTCATTATAAGTATTTGTGAGCTCAGTTGGATTGCGTAGTTTAGTGAGACATTGGGAAGGGGTATTTCCATCTTCTACACAAGGTGCTTTAATGTCAACATTACTGGGCAGGACAACATGAAAACCGGTATTAGTATGGGGCATCTTGGACTCTCTCAATTTTGTTATATTTTATCCATGTTGGTTGTTTATAACCCCGCCAACGGTCAAGCTCTTCCTTCTTCACACCTATATCTCGTATACGCAATATTAGATCAATTCGGGTGTATCCTTCTCGATGGCTTATAACCTGAAATTCATGATTGCAGAACGAACATTGAATGATTTCACTAGGTATTATTCAGTGTGGGTATACGATAGGTGAGTCAGCTAAACTTAAGTGAAACGGCTAATTTCCCTTTAATTGGTACTGCCCGCATTCATAACGTGAGAGAATATCAATTACAGTAATTAGATACTGCAAGGGTTGCATTTCTAAAATGACTGGAGCCACTGTGATCCATTTTTCTTCCCATTTACTTTCTAAAAGAACATTTTCGTGATTTTTTATCCATAACGCCTGGCCTGTGTCTCCACCCATCCAATATTAGAGGCAAGATTATCACGCATTTTTCAGACTCTGGGTATAGCCGAGAACTTTATCATTGACAGGACCATTGGAATTAGTGAAGATAGGGCTCATGAATTGGAAATTTGAGCCTGTAGTGGATTTGATGTCGATGAAGTGGAGAGATTTCTTCTGAGACTAATAGGACACATCTTAACTTATTGAACCCGGATATATAATAAAGTGTACACATTTTCAAAATAACTAAGTGGGTTTTTAATCTAAGAAAAAGTTATAATATTTGTAATACTCCCCATCAATTTATTGATAAAATAGTAATGTTAAAATTCGTCTTTTTATATTGAAAAACTCAACAATAGATAAAAGTGAAGTTATGGGTCGTATGCGGGTGCTATCTGGGTGCTATAAAATATAATGATTTATAACTCATAATAGGTTTTCACATTTTATTGTAGCCATTATATAAATAATTGAAGTTCAAACGTTTTATCATTAAATATCATGAACAAATGACCATCACTCAGTTACTGTCGGAATGTAACACAGTTTTGAGATAAGAGATATTTCTTTATTAGAGATGCAGATACCATCTTAGAGAGATGTTCCTTTACAATGTGTGTAGTCAAGTAACTAATTATATCAATCAGTCTGTTTCTTAACTAGGACTGAATTACTCATGCGAGATAAGAGGTAAGCATAGGTAAGATACTCAAACCAGGAAATAAAAATCGATAGACGCAAACAACAACATATTTAGTAAAGTTAAAAGTTAATAGAAACTCCTAAAGGTTGTAAACAAATTTAGCGTGTTTGCAAATTTAGACAAGTTGTCTGGTATTGACAAAATAATTTAATGTATTGTAAATACGACTGTAGATTATTCCAAGTCAAAACAAAATATTTGTTTAATAGAAAAATTTTAGTAATATTTTCTCTGGATTGTGGAGACGGAAATTAGTTTCACATAAAATTAGCATAAGACAGAATTTATTTTTAGAACTCCATAAAACTAATGTAATTGTCATTGCAAGACAGTCTTGCCACCCGGCTTCAAATGGTTAATAAGCGGGATTATTGAATGCAACATCGCCTCGATAATACAATCTGAATTAAGTGAATGAAGACCTTGAAGTAGAGGGAGAACGGACTGGACGAGAGATAACCATTAGAGAGCTCGTAAAAAAGGAGAATTTAATATATTATTGTTACTTCTTTCTGATTGGTCAAAAATTTACTATTTTACAACATCAAATTTTTGATTGGATAAAAATTTGACTAATAAATAATCTGAGGTGTCTTTGTTCGAACAAATGATCCTTATTGTAGATTAGAGGTACTCCTTCCCAACTACTGCTATCATGCCAATTTGAGTAACTATTTTGCACCTTTACATATTATTTCAAATCGCATTGACAATGATCTCTATTTATGTTATTTATTTTGATAATGTCAAATTATTTTTTTCATTTTAAAAATACTCGATTAAAAACATTAGGCATTTTAAGATATTTACCATTTTTATTTTAATGGGAATTTAATAAATATAAAGTGTGCTTAATATTAAATATATATTAATAATTAAATATAAAGAAATGAATGACATAATTTTAACCATATTTTTCAGGTTTAAAGGTACCGAATGTGGTTAATCTGATTGCAGAAGTATTCAACAACCGAATTACATTCAATATTCCACAAGACAATTTGTTATATATAGTAATAGAAAGACTTGATTTGAACATGTTTCATATATTGACAAATACTACAAACAGTTCCTACGGATATTACACATTTGCTAATAGATATAATGAAATCCTCATGGTACATAGGGCTTTTTTTTGTCATTCATTGTATAAAATTTGTTCAGCTAGGAAAACAATTGCAAATTCAGGTAAACGAAATTTTGATAATTTATTTACAAACATATTAATAAAATACAGTAAAGCATAATTCTCAATATAAAATTTTAACGGTAAAAATATTATTGAAATTTTATTTTGACAAGTTCTTTAATATAGTTATTTATTAAATTGAAATAAAAATACCAAGTCTTCTACATATATAAACAGATTTCTTACATATTTTTATCATTAAAGTAAATATTGAATTTATACTGACAACATATCTAATGTTAGCCTACGAAGGTATTTCCATTTATAAATTTGACTTATTGGATTATATTAAATAAATAATACTGAACTGTTGTCGAAAAAGCATTAGGAATAAATCAATTGGTCGTAAAGTATAATAACTTGCAGCACCAGTTTGATTGCTGTATTGTGGCTATAGGCGATGATGTATTATTGTATTTTGAATCACTTTTCCCAATTTTTATTTTTTGCTGCAAGATCTATTCTGTAAAGCAAACTCTACACAAAACAGCTATAAATTATACATTTTTAAAGTGTGTGTCTGTATATTACTGTAATATTAAACGTTTCCCTGTGAATCGACAATATTTCTTTTTTTTACTAAGTATGTATATCGACTATTATCATGTAAACCCGTTTAATGTACAGACTCTTATAACTAAATGAAATGAATTAGTTATATTGAGATTAATTACAAATCATTCTGTAAAGGATGATTTAACACTTTAAAAAGATTCCGTATTTTTACAGAATTCAAAATATTGATTAAAAAATATATTCATAAAATATATAACAGGCAAATACTTTTAATGCTATTCTGCTTGTAGGGGTGTTTGCTTTGAACAGCATATTGCAACGTTTAATGAAGTAAGGGGGCATATGACGTTGCGCTACGCTACACCAATATGTTTTATTTAGAAAGCTTAGCCGTTTATTGAATAGAAAGAAAGAAGTTTTAAAGAAAAACTAACATTAATAATATGCATGCCTGTGCGAAACTTTATTAACAGGGCAATGTTTGCGGTTGAGTTACAGCGCGTAACTGGTTCGGGGTGGATGTAAAATGTAGATAAATACCAGAGTAAACACAAGAGTAGTAGGAGAGGGGGCCTTCTGTGTAACCTTTTATCGATGCTGAATGGTCGAGAGACCCCCCTCTGCACCCGCGCTAGTAAAATTTCTCCGCAACCTTGCTAGTTAAATTTTTCGCACCCTTAGTAGTTAAAATTTTCGCACCTTTACATGTTAAATCCTGACGAATAAGAATCGAGTATCATACTATATAAGGAGGTGTCTAAGTAGCTGTTGTTATTCAAAATTATTACGAGCCATCTGACTGTCGTATTTATTAGTCTCCAGTCTACGACGGTCCAGTCGCTCAGTCTCCAGTCTACGGTTCATCTACAGTCTCCAGTCTACAGTCTAGCTACAGTTTCCAGTCTACAATCTAGCTACAGTCTCCAGTCTACAGTTCAGCTACAGACTCCAGTCTACAGATCGAAACGGTCTCTCAGTCTACGGTCCAGCTACCCTATCTCAGTCTACAAATTCAAGTCATTATCTCCTCACGCAATGGCTGCGAATAATACTTTTATTCAAACAACATGGCTTCCGTTTATGCATAATCAAGAATCAGGAGAAGTGTCACAACTTTATAGACCTTAGATGCTCCGGCGGATCCTTCCTTATGTTCATAAGTCCCGTATTTTAAAATGTCAAAGGACTTTTTAACAATCAGGTTCCTGGATATCCAACAGCTTTGGAAGTTATTGGTGATGAATCTTGAGATCACTTATAAAGCAATATCAAATGAATCGAATTTCAAGCTGGACAAAAACTTGCAGCGTTTCTACACAATCCGGCCAACGCTGTCAACCTCTCCAAGACGATCAGAGATGCATTCAACGCAAACCCCAGTCTTCGCCCAACATTCAGAGCCAATTTAGACATGTTTTGGGGAAAGATGGGTCGACAGGCTACTGGATTTAATTGGGCCGGCGAGCCTATGAGGATCAAGGATATGGGCCCTGGACCCTACCAGATAATGCTTCGATGCAACGGAATATACATGGGGCAGCACGGATCAACCGACTATGTCGCCAGTTTAAACCTGTTGGTCGTTCATGTTCGCTATGAGGCAGTTGATAGAGGTGCATCGTATCAAACATGTCTCATGAATAACTTACAAAAAAGAAGAATGCTCAACCCTTCAGCATCCCAGGTGAATTTGCACTAGCGCCGTCGTCATCGGAGAACAAATGCCCTCCCGCTGCCAAAAAGAAGAAAGTGAAGAGGGTTTTACCGAAGATTCGTCTCCCTCTGCTACCTCTCCCAATATCTCTAGACACAACGTGATTTATTTTGAAAAGTATTAAAAATAAAGCATTGCATTGGCTGCTAGATCATCTTTCGCTGATATTTAAATTACTTTTTGATAAAAATTACGTTTTGATTACGTTTTGATACACTTTTATAATTATTATTATTCAGATTTTTCCATTAAATGTCTTTTCCCCACCTTTTCAATAAATGATGTTCTTATATTATTTCAATCTTTTATTTTTTTTCATAATTATTTGTCGAGATAGTTAGAATGAAAAGCAAAAACAAAAATAGTTTATCCATAAAGAATACTATATTTTAACAAAGATATAATCAATATAAAAAATTCTAAATTCTCCAGTAGTGCTTAGCGGAGCGAAAGTCCATAATCGTCCAACCCAATCGTTTGTTTCCACAAACGATTGAAAATGCATAAGAAATAATTACTAAAATTTATAGTCAAGATGGGATTTAAACCCATGACCTATTACTATAACCGTGGAGCTGGTGACTAATAAATATTTACAGCATAATTATTAACCATATAATAAAGTAGAAAGATTTGGATTACATGAAGTTTTGTCATCTAGCTCAAATTCGAAAATACTGTCAAAGATTTTATAGAGATTTATCTCATTTAGAGGAGAACAACATTTTAATTTAGACAGGAGGTCAGATGGCCAAAATTCAACAAATATTTTCCTATAGAGGTTTTGAAAAAAGAATATTTTTTTTAAAATTGCGTCCAGCGTAGGTTTTTCCCAAAAGTCCAATTGCCCATAGCCAAATACAGAAAATATCAACTCAATGAATGCTTTCTTTTGCATTAATTCGAGGTTCACCATCTTGATATTAATTGGGCATAGATTGCTTTTATTGGGTATATCCAGAAGTTGTGGATTTTTGACAGTACTAAGAAAGATCATGAAACTGTATGCAATTTCTCCATCGACTAGTCGCATGCTCGAGAAACAGTCCCTAATTGTAGGCAAGAGTTTTCCTGTAAAGTCCGCCCCCGCAATAAAGTCATCCTGTGAGAAGGTATTAAACTCCTTCTCCATTTCACACATCAAGAGTGACGATGGAGACCAGATATTTGCAATAATACAGAAGTCGACCATCTTTTCTTTAAGTAAAACAGTATCGATATCGCGATTAGACTTATCTCGCAAGAGTTCGATCCATACAATATTAAGGAGTTGGAAACATCCAGATGCCTTCACTTCATCCATGCTGAGTTTTTAATTACTGGAGATGAGAATGTTGTCTTCTTTATAGAAAACTGTTGCGGGGAAGGAGCGAGAGATAATGTCATTAGCTAATCACTGCTGGATAAGCGATTTTCTAACGAATGGCCATTGAAAATACGACACTGGTACATGTGAGTGATCTATGCATTCTATTAAAATCCTCCTACGCTCATTAGAGATCCTCCGATGACATTGAGAATTAATTAGGCATAGAAAATACATGACATTTCATGAATCAATTCCTTTACATGTTAAATTTCTTCATATCTTTATTAGTTGCATTTCTTCATACCTTTACTAGTTAAATTTCTTATCACCTTTTCTAGTTAAAATCTCTCAAATGAGTTTATTCACACATATTGCGAGCTCTCTGACGGTTGTCTCTCTCGATCGGTGAACTCTTTACTGTTATCATCATGGCTTCTTCTTTAGATTTTACTATTGAGGCAGTGTTTCAATCTGCTCTCCCGCTCATCAAGGTCTGTTCTCTTCATTACCCTTCAAACGTCTTCGGAAGCTCCTCCTACGGCAGCCCCCTTCCAGCTGAAGAAGCAGAAGAAAGTACGTGGACTTCTAACACTGATACTCACCGCATCCATATCCTTCAAGGACGAAATTTCTCTGCGATTTTAACTAATTCATATTTGACAATGACTTTATATACATATATATTGACTTTATTGTTTAAATATTACAATACATGCATTGTAAAAGCATTTATTCTGGAAACTTTTTAATAATAGTATGAGCGCATACAAAGCGATAAATAAGAGTCATTATGGTAGGTATATAATCATATTAATTTTATGGATGGAACAATGGATTATCTCAGAGTCAAAAACCCAAAAATGGCTATAGCAGCTCCACTAAATATTAAAAGATTCGTTTTTATTATAACGTCAGTAAAGGATTCGTTTGAAAAATAAATGTTTTTTCATCCTGAAATAATAATAAAACAACCGAAAATAATTATATAAAATAAATGTGCTTAATTGGATAAGCATAATGTCATATGAAAATTACATTGTAATAATTAATTTAATTATAATAGCATAAATTTAACTTCCACGATTATGAAGATGAAATACATCATTCTTTGAGAAAGTATTGAGGGAAAGTAAGCACTGAAATTATCCGACCCTAATTGATTTCCGTATTTTTAATTATATTTGTAACGATTATTTCAAATTTTGGAAAAGCATTCGTACAATCCTCTTCTTTGAAGTGCATAGATTCTAATGAAGATGAGAAAAATGTCCACATATTTCTTCTCCATTTTTAATGGTTAGATGAAGAACACTAATTCTACTCGATTCTTTCAATTTCTCAGAACAGATTCCTGAAATAATTTCCAAACTTATTTTGACCGTATTCGTGAAACGTATTCGTATTGGAATGCGGGTTCATAGAAAACGACCATATAGGCTAGAGTATAATATCATTGGAAAATTTGAGGAGGAAGAGTTTATAAATTGAACCTATGTATATATTTATATAATTATAAAGGAATTTTCTTTTTTTTCATCAATAATAAACTTAAATCATCAAGAATTAACATTAAATGTCATTTCTTTAATTATAAGAATCAACCGTAATAACATAAGGCAGACGTCATATGTGGAAAAAAAATACAAATTTTTATTAAAAATCCTCCCACGCATTAATTTAATTCCTCTTTATAACTTACTTTCTCATTTAGTTAAACATAAGATCAAGAACATTACTTAATTTGAGAAAACTATCCTTACTGGCTCCAACTTTAAAAGTAAGAAAATTACCTTTTTCTAATGAAAATACTTTTTTTTAAATTTTAAAACATGACAAAACGTTCATTTTTAAAATTCTAATTACTCAGCAGTTTATTTGCATAATTCAATTTATTCTTTTGTTTTAATCCAGAAGCAATGGAATTGAAAAGATCATAGTCTGAGGATAAGTTATTAAGGATATTTAATGATCTGCATAAATTTTTTAGTCATCAGTATGAATAATCTTCCATATTCTTTTATTGAAAGGGAGGGCAAAGAATTTATACAGCGAATATGTAAAATACAAAACGAATAGAAAAAGGTACATCAAAGCAACCACACAATACAATACAACATTTATAGATAAATAGTAAAGTCATAATAAATTGTATATATTATTTATATAGAAATATCATAAATAATTAGAGTTCGTGTTAATAGTTCTACTATGGAGTCCTCATTCTCATTTTTCATGACAGTCGTCGAAGGAGGTAATAATAATGGTCTGCTTTTAGTATATAAAGGTGTAACTCTGTTGTAGATATCTTTTTGTAAAATGGGTCAGGTAGTTTTAAATCGACCTCGTTTTCGAGTTGGGCCGTGGTTGGTGTAATTGATTTTAGGTTAAATTTTATATTATTATGAATACTATGAATACAATTTTCTATTACTCTTAACTCATTGTAGGGACATATTTGAAAGCTCCCCTTTAGTTAATGTAATAATATCAATTGAGAGTGTACATGATAAGGTAAATGTTTTATTGTATTGTATGTAAACCTTGTGTGGTTGTTTTGATGTGCCTGTTTCTTATTAATGTTGTATTTTAAATATTTTCTGTATAAATTATTTGCCCTCCCTTTCAATAAAAGAACATGGAAGATTTTTCATACTGACTGCTAAAAATCATTAAGATCACAAAATATCCTAAATAACTTATCCTCAGACTATGATTTTTTTCAAGACCCTTGCTTTTGGATTAAGACAAAAGAATACATTTAATTATGCAAATAAACTGCTGAATAATTAATTTTTGTTTTAAATGTATGTGTTGTCATGTTTTAATCATGTTTTAATTATGTCAATATATTTTTATTATGAAAAAGTTGATTTTCTACTTTTAAAGTTGGAGCCAGTAAGGATAGTTTTCTCAAATTAAGTAATTCTTAAATCTTATGTTAACATAAAAGAGAAAATACGCTATTAAGTGGAATCAAATTAATGCGTGGGAGGATTTTTAATGAAAATCTTTTTTTACCACCAATGACGTCTGCCTTATGTTATAACAGTTGATTCTTATAATTAAAGCATGACATTTCATGTTCATTCATAAGGTTTATTATGATAAAAAATCCTATAAAATTATTTAAATACATACATTGGTTCAATTTATAAACTCTTCCTTCTCAAATTTTCATATGATATTCATTACTATTACATAACATGAAATTTCATGGTATATCTGACTCATAACTATGTCACTTTACTCAACCAATGAATTTCAATATAAATGCATCAGTATATCGATTAGAAATGATATATATACTCTAAATGCTATACTCTAGCCTATAGTCGTTTTCAATGAACAGCCCATTCTAATACCATTCCATTAGTTCCACGAATACGGTCATACGGACGTGGTGGCCCAGAGGTTAGAGCGTTGGACTGTCAACCTAATGGCAGTCTGTGCGAGTGGTTTCGAACACCGGTTTGGACCAAAAATTACTTACCTCGTCCCTGGCTGACAGCTGTGTCAGTCGTTTGTTGCGACCCGAAAGGGTTCGTGTTGTATGTAATCTTTGTGCGTCTGTCACTCAGAAATATATAGCTTATTAAAAAAAATAATAATAATAAGCTCGAAATTTATTTCAGGATCTGTTCCGAAAAATCAAAAGAATTAAGTAGAATTAGTTTTCTTCATCTAACTATTAATAGACTTATAACAGAAATGGAGAAGAAATGTGGAGATTTTTTATTTTCATCATTACAATCTTTGTACTTAAAACAGGAGGATTGTACGACGGCTTTTCCAAAATTTAAAATGATAGTTACAAATATAATTAAAATGGGGAAATCAATTGAGGTCGGATAATTTCATTGCTTACCTTCCTTGAATACTTTTCAAAGAATGCAATAGAAAGTATTCCGCATCTCTTAATAATGATGTATTTCATCCATTCACTGATAAATGTAAAAGATGGATTGATAATCGTGGAAGATGGGTGAGTTAAATTTATGCCATTGTAATAAAATAAATTATTACAAAGGAATTTTCATATAAAATATTGCATATCCAATTTAACACATTTACTTTTCAAACGGATCCTTTACTGACGGTATAATGAAAACGAGTCTTCTAATATTTAGTGAAGCTGCTATAGCTCTTTTTGGGTTTTTGACTCTGAGATAATTCATTGTTCCATCCATAAATCAATATGTTTACAATACTGACTCTTATTTAGAATAACAATGAAATCAATATATTTTATAAAGATTTGCTTGATTTATTACATTGAAAGTATTCGAAACGATTGCGTAGGATGATTATGGACTATCGCTTCGCTAAATACTACTGGAGCATAAATCAATATGTTTACAATACTGACTCTTATTAATAATAACAATAAAATCAATATATTTTAAAAAGATTTGCTTGATTTATTACATTGAAAGTATTCGAAACGATTATGTTGGATGATTATGGACTATCGCTTTGCTAAACACTACTGGAGTATTGAAAATTTTGTATATTAATAATTATATTATTTTTATAAAATGCGCCATATGTTGCAAGCAAAGTCAACAGCACTAAGACAATAAGTATGTATAGAAAGAAACAATAGTATGTAGCTAGGTACAAAGTAATGAATAATAACAAGTAAAGAAACGTGTCATGTGGAAAATAGGTAAGTTTTGAGCTTTGATTTGAATAACATAACGTCAGAGATAGATTTATGGGAAGAAGGTAGGTTGTTCCATAACGAAGGAGAACCGAGAGAGAAATATTATGCTGTAAATATTTATTAGTCGACTAGCTCAGTGGTTATAGCATTAAACTAATATTTCATAGGTCATGGGTTCGAATCCAATCTTGACTTTGTATTTTAGTATTTATTTCTTATGCATTTTAAGTATCCCATGATTATGGACTATCGCTCCGCTAAACACTACTGGAGTATATTTAAGTATGTTGTTGTGGGCATTTCAAAGTTTCATATTTAATAAAGGAGAAGAAAAAAGTCGAATAATTAAAACTTCAATATATATATATATTTCGGATTAAATTCCGTGAATGCGATGAAATTAATAAAAGCATTTTTTGACTATAGGAATAAAATACTACTGGAGTATTGAGAATTTTGTATATTGACTATATCTTTTTTAAATATACTATTCTTTATGGATATACTATTTTTGTTTTTGCTTCTCATTCTAACTGTCCCGATAAATAATTATGAAAAAGATAAAAGATTAAAATAATATAAGAACATAATTTATTGAAAGGGTGGGGGAAATGCATTTAATAGGACAATCTGAATAATAATTTTTATAAAAGTGTACAACATGTATTTTTATCAGTACGTCATTTAAATATCGGCAAAAGCTGATCTAGCAGCCAATGCAAAGCTTTAGTTTTAATAGGGTCTATTTTAAAATAAATCACGTCATCTTGAGTTCGGACTGCGTTGTCTCGTCTATAGATATTAGGAGAGGCAGCAGAGGGAGACGAATCTTCGGTAAGGTCCTCTTCACTTTCTTCTTTTTGGGAGCGGGAGGGCATTTGTTCTCCGATGACGACGGCGCTAGTGCAAATTCACCTGGGATGCTGAAGGGTTGAGCATTCTTCTTTTTTGGAAGTTATTCATGAGACATATTTGATACGATGCGCCTCCATCAACTGCCTCATAGCGAACCTGAACGACTGACCGGTTTAAACTGGCGACATATTCGGTTGATCCGTGCTGCCCCATGTATATTCCGTCGCATCGGAGTATTATATGGTAGCGTCCATCGGCCATATCCTTGATCTTCATAGGCTCGCCGGCCCAATTAAATCCAGTAGCCCATCATTGCCCAAAACATTTCCGAATTGGTTCTGAATGTTCAGCGAAGACTGGGGTTTGCGTTTAATTTATCTCTGATCGTCTTGAAGAGGTTCACAGCGTTGGCTGGATTGTGTAGAAATGCTGCAAGTTTTTATCTTGCTAGAAATTCGATCCATTTGATATTGCCTTATAAGTGATCTCAAGTAAGGGTGCGCAAAATTTAACTAGAAAAAGTAATTTATCGCAGGTACAGGAGGGAGGTCTCTCGACCAATCAGCACCGAAAAAAAGTGTCACAGAGTTACCCCTATTCTACTATTTTTAGTTTTTTCATAATCAATATTTGTTGTTTGATGTTGTTTGTATAAAGTTTAATGTTTGTTACTAGATGTTATAAAGTTTTTTATAAAGTCCTTAGTTAGTTATTAGTTATTTTTTATTAGTTTTTTGTTTTCCATTTTTAGTTTTTAGTCATTAGTTATTAGTTTGTTAGTTTTCGACCGATTTCAATGATTTTTGAACCAAAAATTGGGCAATTTTTCTATCTCACAATAAAAGAAGAGGAAAGAATCGAGTATAGACTCTACCCCCCACTATATTTTATAATACTACAATCTTGAATTAGTTGTATCGTCATTTATTTAAATTAAATTATATAGAGCTACTGCTCGTTTGTAAACAAAGTTAACATAAATATAATTTGATGTTTTTACATTTCAGATTGGACTGTACCGGATATGAAGTTTCTGTTCGTGGATGTAGATAAAAGAACACTCATTTTCGAGCCGATTCCACAAAACACTGTGTATATTTCTGTTTCTGCATCTGATATAAACACAAAGAAAATTATATTTAATGAACGTAAAGGAGATATCAGATTAGGTTATTATTATCTTCCATTCAAAATTATCTTGTCCCAAACGAAAATTTTGGCTCAGATGTGTTTTTACCTTATGTTCGATTGTAGTAAAAAAGTAACCCCGACCCTTGGTAATATTATTGTATTTATTAATTAATTTAATATTTCATTGTAAAGAAAGATAAATGAGAACACAATTATACCGTTAAATTAATTTAAATTTAATATTTTTACACAGCTGTAATATAATTTAATTAAACAGTTTTATGCCGCTAAAAGAGAGAAAGAGAGTTAGGCTTAGCATATTAATAGTAGTTCTGGTTTTCGCAAATATTATAAACAAATTAAATCAAATGATCAAATACTTTTATAGTTTGGCTTAATTTTTAAAATTATATCATTTGTTTTTAATGTTTTAATTTCTGTCTGATCATTGTTTTTTGAGATATATGTAATATAAATAATTTAACACAGTTACCTGATACATTTAGTTATAATTCTATAATATTTGAAATTGACATGCAGCCATCACTTTAGTAATATAAAGGCATATTTTAAGCAATCACTCTATCACATTAATTTTGCCATCCTTCCGACAGTACATCTTCTACCTCGATCCATATACGATACATTTGTGGGCCAATATATGGTTTGACCCCAAAAAAATCCCTACAAAAGGTATTTAAACGGTTTTTGGTAGTATTTTTATCAATAATAACATATTATAACATCTAGGAGAATCAGAGCACCGGAAGATGTTATTTTCAAAATTAAAATTACAGTAAAAAAAACAGTCTATCCCTTTGTGTTAGGTAAGGTTAAGTTATTAAACCATTCAAAATGAAATTAAATCATTAGTTTATTGGATTGTTGGAAAGACTAATATGAAATACTGATATGAAAACGCAAACAATAGTGAAACATAGGCAGTTTGAGAATAACACAGCACTCACTTGTTCAATGAGTCCTGGTCATCATCTTCATACAGTAATGACTGATTGTATGGATTGAATGTAATCACTGTCCTTCCGCTTTGATTAGTGATCACGATACCCGAACCATAGAGGGATACCGAAACCACAATTGACTGGTCTTAGATCTCCCACGCAACTCAGTTTTCTTATTGTCCACCGCCTCCCTCAAACTGACAAGCGTATTATATGCTACAGCACTATCCAAATTTGACTCGCCATTTACCAACAATTCATAGTTGTCTTCAGCCTTATCTACAAGTGAACCCAAGTCCGATTGTTCATCATATATTTCAGACACAATCATTTGGTTCAGGCACTTATGGACGAGAAGATGACCACGGAATGCCCGTTGGACGGATTTCCCAGTCATCATATGGACAACAGCGCTTTCTCAATAGAACCCTCTTCAGCCCCATACCTGCCATAAGTGTACCTATTGCTCCAAGTACTTTCATAAACGTGTGGAAACAACCAAGCATTACAGCAATTGATTTCAGGTGGCTGTTTTGAGTTGCATCAGCAATTATTTCGGAAGCTTTCGGAAGTTTGAAGGCAATATTGGATACATACTCAAATGTGGATGATTTTATAACTTCCTTACCCCTTAAAACAGGGATAGACACCAGAATTAGGTCTCTAGCAAGAATATTGAGGGAGTTATTGTCATTTGGACGCCATCTTGAAAATAACAATTTTCCTTTGCTCTGATTATCCTAGCTTTTTAATATGGTATTCTTGATCATAAATACTACCAAAAACAGTTAAAAAACCTTTTGTAGGAATTTTTTTAAAGTCAAACCATATATTTCATATATTGATGCAACTAAATATTAAATACTCCTTCCTGTATGTTTTAACTATATCTAACACAAGTATACTATATGTTTAATTATAACAATATTTTAAATAAACTTTGCATTATTAGCTTTGAAGATACCTAATGTGAAAAATCTGATGTCAATTTCGGAAAAAAATATAATTATTTATGACAAACCTAAGAGGAACGATTTGAATCTATATGTTGAAAGTTCCAACGATAGCTGGAATACGTTTCACTTGGAGACAAGAAATGCGAATGCTTCATTGGGAAACTACATGTTCACTTCATACGAAAAGAGAGATTATCGGGCCTATTTTTGTCACATTTTATATAAGTTTTTTTGCTCTTTAAATAAAACTAATGCTAGATCAGGTAATGTATATACGATTTTTTAAATTTTAATATTTTATAGTTATCATGAATGTCATAAACATAATATGGTCAGAGAAGTGTTGATTTTAGCAATGCAGAAATTGAACTTTTTGTTAATTTGTTTTTCAAAAATTACAAATTATTAAGTTCAAAATTCGGTAGTGCTGTTACAAGCAAGAACAAATCTGAAAAACAAGACGAAATAATACAAAGTATTTATGCTGTTGGGGGAAATAATCGTTCTCATGTATCCGTGTCAAATAAATAGAATGATATGCACAAGAAAGTGAAGAGCAAAGCGGCATTGCTTTAAAAGGAACGACGAAAAATTTGTGTTGGATCACAGCCAGTGGATACTTTGACTGCTTTATAGCGACTCATTGCTACCATTCCATACATGATAATAGAGGGTAAGTTAAAATGTGTTGAAAATAATTTCAATTTATATTACACAATATTTTTTTCATTTTTATTTAAATAAATTAAATATTTTCTGTATTCAAAAATTGTTCATAAAAATTAGACGCGTTATAGGATAAGTAAACAATACAAATATCATAAGAAAGAACATGGGTGAAAGTAATAAGTATGCATATAACATTATAAACAATATGGACAACATAAACCATAAAACTATATAGTTTAAATAACAAGTAATTTAGGAAAGTATGTTAGTGGCAAAAATTTCGAAAATTATATATAGAATAAATTATTCTTCGTTATAATTAAATTTGTTTATGACTAAAATTATTTTCATGATATTAAATTAAATTCTCATCGAATAAGTACAACCTTTAATATTGTCATAAAAAAGAATTTAGTTTGACGAATTCTTCACTGCGTCCTATCCTTTCTGCTACCCAATGTCGTGTGATATAGTTTGCACCATTA
>JAUZNC010026616.1:7646-22262 GCA_034780395.1 Vannuccia rotundouncinata | reverse complement strand
TTCAACATTTTCAGATATTTTGAAATGATTTCTTTCTATGACAATACAAATAAATAATACTATAATAAAAGAAAGAGTATTTATAAGAGTCAAAAGTTCAAAATCTACAACAAAGTGTAACGACCATTACTGTGGAATAACCCATATGCATTTTTCAAATAAATTACAATGTGACAAATATATATTATATAGTTTAATATTATTGTATAGTGTCTATAGTATATATTATATCTAATATACTTATACATAGTCTACTCTGGCTAATCTGAATGATTGCACAAACTGGATGCTAAATAAAAAACCAACAAAAAGTCTCTGTCAAACAGTAATTATAAATCAGAAATGGTTAAACTTTTTACAAGACTTATTTTTAAGACCAATGTGCATTATGATAAAGTTTTTAGTTATGTTTTTCTAAATTATTATAATGATGCATTATCACACTTAGAAATAATCTCTATTTACATATTTTATTGATGCAACTCATTATATTATTAGTCCATTGTTAACAAGTTATGAGAGTATAATTTAATTTATTTACCATACATTTACAGTACAACATAGACTATAAACTTTACATGGACTTTTTACTTTAGATTTTTCTCATTTTGAATGAACCAGAATTTTTTAGATTTTAAAGGTGTTTGGTTTAGCCATAGTAGACTGTATATATTTTATATATTCTTAATAATTCTTATATATATATTTTTATATTATAAAAATTGTTTACAATTAAATTATATATTTTCAATTAGTATGAGTCAATTGTTTAATATTGAATTTCAATACATTTGTAAAGTAAAAAAAAAATAACTTTCATATTTGTCACTTTGTTTTGCAGAATTCATAATATGTATATGCTAAGTCTAGACTAAATATAATGTATGATACACCAAAATGTGCTTAATAAATATATTATATTATACTTTTCAAACCCTATAGAACAAAAAAATATTATGTCATTTATAAAAACATTGTTTCATCAGTCCAAAATTTCTAACAATACAGGGGTGAATCGAGGATTCTATATGGGGGCGGGTAAAATGTCTAGGAAGGAAATATACTGACACTGACTATATATATTTTTAAGGCCATAATTTTTCAAAGAGTAATATTAATTTTACTTCAAATTAAAATAATCAGACATTACAGTTTTAATTGCACTGATATACTATATTGTATAAACCAAATATACATCTGAAAATTAACAGTTCAAAATTACATCATCACCCCAAACTGTTACTGTTCAACATTAATTATAAATGAGGTTTCAAACCAAAAACATTTACTCTGCCACTGGCCCTGGAATAAAAATTCCGATTATAATACAATGAGAAAGGACTTTACCTCTGCATTTGACATGGTTGCAACACTATGAAGCATTTGGAAATTTCCTCAATTGAAAAATATTACTATGCATGTCAATTACACAAATGTCTGTTAGTCTTTCTTTGGACATAGATGACTGAAGCCATTTGTAAAGCTGATGCAAACATGAAAATAATTGTTTGACCTCATACCTATTATTTGGCCATACTTCAAAAATGCTCAACAGCTCTCTGATATTGGGGGTAAATGGACAAGGAAACATTTTTAAGGTCCTTGCAAAAGTGCTGCTATCTAAGAAGCTCAATGGAGAATGCAGTTGGATGAGGAATGTTGGATTCCCTTTTGTTTGTTAGAAATTTGGTAAGGTTCTGTAGCTCTACAGAGCTTTTCCTGGTGATTATTATGTGCATCAGTGAACACAATTCGTAGTATACACATTTGTTTTATCCAAAACGGGATGTTAATTTGTACAAAATTGTATCTAGAAAAGGAATTGTCAAATTTTTATTGTAATACTCTGGAGTAGTCAAAGCTTGGTATTGGAACAAAAATTTTATGACAGGATGGATATTTAGAGATTGAGCATCACTCACAACACCCTGCCAACCCATCAGTGACAGCTCCTAAACAAATTTTACCAGCTAAGCAAGCACTCACATCGCTCAAAAACCTCCACTTGAATACCTGGATGTCCATCCAACCTCGTCTGCAGATGAGACCCATCGCATCAATGAACCTGTACGACCAAGCCCAGATCCACCAAGTCGCCCAAGACGGGTTGTCCGCCCTCCTCTCCAATATGATGCAGCATCTGGCAAATAGAATTAATTTTGTGATACCGTGAACTAACACACAAACTTGGGGGGATGGACAGAGACCATATCACTACTTACTGCATACTTTATTATAATAAATTATTATTATTATTTTATGGATCTGTTCTCGTTACCCTGTGAGGTATTATTGTTTATTACAAAGACAGACATCTAACTAATTATAATTGCTTACTAATTTTACCTTTGATCTAAAATATATACATGTACATATTATGTACATCAATAATTGTAACCAGAGTTCTACTCAGTTGTTCATTCTCTTGTACAAATAATAACTTAATAGTATTGTGTCAATCATTCATTATAAAATATTGTTGGTAAGCTTGTATTTACTATTCGTCTGTTTGATTTATATGTTGTTACAATGTTTTTATTGTTCTTCCAGTTCCAAACATTCTTGTCAGATAATAAACTCTTGTACAAAAAAAGTCGTTCTCCATCACGGGCAATGTTTTTTTTAATTTGCCAGTGGTAACCTGATTTTTCCACTGTAGGTGGCCCCTAAAACGAACTTCCGATTTTTTGATGATCAGCCGTTCCCCCTGGATACGCCTTTGATCTAATATATATCTTGTTTTATTAATCCTCCAAATACACTATTACCGTTAAATGGGTGGTGTGCAATTTATGAACCCATCAAATATGTTGTATGATCTTAAGACTGCACAAATCCAGAAAACATAATTAACATTGACACTTATTATAGCAATATTCATATTGAAAATACATAAAATTGATTTTAGTCATAGAAGTGAATACATGACGTTGATTATGTAAGCAATAACTGAGTAAAATAGAAACACCATTGCAACTTTTGTCGTGTAGTTTTGAAGTATTTTCTATAATTTATAAATATTACAGCATTTTCTGTATTACACAGTGTTGAATTTGCTGTTTTCATAGCCAAATGATGCTCAGCAGAAGTAGTTTTAAGTCCAAGGGAAGCAGCTCTTTAGCTTGCTCCGATGACACTTCAACCAGCAGCAAGAAGCCAAAAGGACTCCGGCGTCTTCTTGACAGAAATCGGTCTTTCCCTCCCGTGGCTCAGCAACCTGTGACCAGTCCCAGCCAGCCAGAGAGTCAGACAGGATCACAGGAGGAGTTGTCACGTGTTCTTCCGCAGCAGTCAGGATCGAGTAGTGGTTCTCCTGGGTCCACAAGCACTCCAGGTCAACGGCGCACTCCAATTTCTACCGGAGCTTCACCCAGCCCTCAACATGGCTATCGGGGGGGGATGCCGACTACTTCTGCAACTTCGTCGTCGTCATCAATATTTTCAGCTGGAAATATCACTCGCAGTCCAATTAAAGATGTGAGTACTTCAAAATTTGAATTATTTCCATTAATAATTAATTATCTGAATCATTTCTTACGTTAGTTTGTTAAGATACCCAAAATTTTACTAATTTCAAAATATTTCTTATCAGTTTCTTATGTGCTTTAACCTGTGTTTCTTATTTGCTTTAACCAGTGTTTGTTCGTGTTTTGTGAGTGTATCAGCGTCCGTCTTTTGATCATATTTTAACAATTATTAGGTTAACTAATGTTTAGAAATGGTTCTTAAATATCTGTGAAGGCCGTTGACCTCTACTTAAATATACACATTGAAAGAATTGATCCGTTGGAGGGATCTTCGTATTGAGTTCCACTGTATAATTATGTTTATAATCTGTGAAGGTTGCTATTTGATTACAGTTTCTACATCCGTCTCGAAGATAAGCAACTTATAGGAGACTGGTATTAGAGAGACGCAGAAATATATTCGTAACTCGACATACATTAACTCCATATTACACGCTCATCATCCACTCGATATGATTTAGCTATCGTCCCACCGATTATATTTATGTAATCTGTCTTATTCTCCAATTTCATTCTTTTATATGTTATAATAAGCTCGTCAAATCTTCAAAATCTGGACACGAACGCTTATGTCCCTCTTCTATTTAAATCAAAATTGTGTTAATTACACATTATACAACTCGGTCCTTTCAAGTATTATAATTGAAGTGCTAATATTATACCTCTTCGATAATAGTGGCTCTTACATTTTATTTCTCAAATGCTGCTTGTTAACCGCTTAGCGGTATGTAAGTCTCTTAGCGGTTTTGTTTGTCTTATTAACTGATTAGCTGTTTTGTAAGTCTCTTATTATCCACATAGTTGTATGTAAGTCTCTTTATTTAATATTCGCATATAGTTCTTGACATCTATTTGTCAATTTTAGTTGTGTTATGTAGCTAGTTCCTTAATTTATAGAAAAGAATGTTTCAATTGTGTTATAAATCAGTCTATTAGAAAAACAGAATCCGTTTCTTTTGATTCAAACAGTTATAATATTTTCTTGTATAAACTTTTATTTGTTACTTATACGATCTCACTTTCAGAACCTATTATGTGATTTTTAAACTGAATGTAATGACCATAGTTATCAATCTAAATAATAACATTTATCATGGTTGCCACTGGTCAGCAAAAAGTCGGGGAATTTATTAATATTTCTGAAAAATTCTATGAAGTCAGGGAATTTAAAAATGTTATATATTAAATGTCTTAAACACCCCTTTATATGCATTCTAGGTAAAAAAAAAACTCAAAAATTTGTCACACCTCATGTGAATTCTAATTTATTCATACATTTATCTAATACGCATTTATTAAGACTGATGTGTTAAAAGCTGAGGTATTTTTTACCTTAAATGCCTTTGGTCTTTTAGTAGGTAAGCTACATTTATATTTTTTATTATATTAGAATGTCGCATTTAGTAGCTTTACACTGTTTATTTACTTTTATTAATAGTTTTTCTGATTTTGGCGACATCCTACAATTAATGGCTCCTAATGTAGATCTTTTCAAACAATTTACTTGTGGTAAAACCAAGATAAGTCAGTGAATAGTCAGGATATTTGATCTTTGAAAAAGCGTGGCAACCTTGATTTATTATGTCAGGTTTATTATGAAATTAATATTATTTATGATGCCTTAACAACAACAAATAGAGTTGATTCAGAAGTCATAACATTCAAAGTTTTACATATTTTGTTTAACGTAATATTAGCAATTAAATGAACAATATAACCGTGGTACTTTATTTGGAAAATATCAATATTATTTTTTTCTTTACAACTATAATTTTCTTAATTAATCAAATATGTCAATTATAAAATGTTACGACATATGCTTCATGTTTTTTGGAGGAACTTATCCTTCATAAGAGGCAACAACCAATCTGAATTTAATTAAGATAGAGAAATTCCGAAACAACAAGCTGTCCTTGTATGGTGGAGGAATTTGAGAACTATCATAAATATCTATAGTAACTCAATTAGTTGAAGATTGAATCGAGATGGAAATTAGGGGGGTGTTTCAAGAGCACTATGTCTTCTAATAAAGTATACTTGCTTTTCTCGGTTTTCTGAGCTTGTTTCTGTTATAATTTTGTGCTTTTTATGCAGAGCGCATGCATTGAAAATGATAATTTTTGTTGTCAACAATATATCCCACATTTAATTAGCTATTCATGACAACAATCTATGCACGACAAAAATCTATACATGACAACAATCTATGCAATACTACAATCTATGCATGACAACAATCTATGCAATACTACAATCTATGCCTGACAACAATCCATGCAATACTACAATCTATGCATGACAACAATCTATGCAATACTACAATCCATGCATGACAACAATCTATGCAATACTACAATCCATGCATGACAACAATCCATGCAATACTACAATCTATGCATGACAACAATCTATGCAATACTACAATCCATGCATGACAACAATCTATGCAATACTACAATCCATGCATGACAACAATCCATGCAATACTACAATCTATGCATGACAACAATCCATGCAATACTACAATCTATGCATGACAACAATCTATGCAATACTACAATCTGTGCATGACAACAATCCATGCATGACAACAATCTATGCAATACTACAATCTATGCATGACAACAATCTATGCAATACTACAATCTATGCATGACAACAATCTATGCAATACTACAATCTGTGCATGACAACAATCCATGCATGACAACAATCTATGCAATACTACAATCTATGCATGACAACAATCCATGCATGACAAAATTCTATGTGTGACAACAATCTATGAATGACAACAATCTATTCATGAAAACAATCTATCCATGACAACAATCTATGCGTGACAACAATCTGTGCATGACAACAGTCTAGTCTTGACAACAATCTATGCATTACAACAATCTATTCATGACAACAATCTATGCATTACAACAATCTATTCATGACAACAATCCATGCAATACTACAATCTATGCATGACAACAATCTATGCATGACAACAATCCATGCATGACAACATTCTATGTGTGACAACAATCTATTCATGACAACAATCTATTCATGAAAACAATCTATCCATGACAACAATCTATGCGTGACAATAATCTGTGCATGACAACAGTCTAGTCTTGACAACAATCTATGCATTACAACAATCTATTCATGAAAACAATCTATGCATTACAACAATCTATTCATTAAAATAATCTATGCATGTCAACAATCTATGCGTGAAAACAATCTATGCATGTCAACAATCTAGTCTTGACAACAATATATACATGTCTATGTATTCATATGTTATTTTTTAAATTTTTTATTATACTTTAATAACAAAAAAAGTGATGAGATCTGCCATGAAACTTAGACACTCGTAGATTTTATCAGACACTGGCACGCGAGTTTAGTTAGCCATTGTCTGTATAATGTTTTAAATGTTTCTTAGAGTAGAGTGCATGTGCTCTGTCACACTCTAGCATATGACGTTTTGTACACGGGTGCCTCACTGCTCTGTGTAACCTATGATAAGTATGGCTCTGTGTGTTATCTCTAAATAAGTTTTATTGGCATTGATGATGTATAAGAGGTAAGAAGCACACCACTACTTCGAATGCTTTGAGATCTAAATTTTGACCTTATAAAGTAAGAGTCTATATTAGTTCACAAAATTAACAAATATTTTTACTTTTTCTCAAATCTACTATATAATTATTTTTTCTTTACAAGTTTTTATTCGTAGTCTTATCTTACATTTTTGCATACTATTATAATCATACTTTTTAAGAGTAATTTTATATTGCCATTTAATTCATCTAAAGTCATTGTTTTAATATCTTATTCTATTACGTTTATTATAATTTAATTATTATAGTTCGAATATAATCAGTAATCTATCCGGTTGTAAATATTTGGCGCTCTAATAAAGCTACCATATGATATCCTTTCTCTCTACCAATTGGTCGATAGATGTAAAGCCTATTTGAAGGATAGATCGAAATATATTGTCACCAGTAATTCTTTCCATATCGATCTACTACATTACGTATATCTATAGCTTCCACATTCTACGGTTTACATATCTTATACTAATACATATCTTATACTCTATTTCATTATGACCTAATCGATTAGTTGTCTTCGTTTAATTTGAATTATTTGTCAGCGTCGATCATTACGTGTTATTAATTAGATATTGGTTTCCTTTGATTAATATGTTATGTAAATATCGACTTAAAACTCCAATTGGAAAATTGTTTACGTGTACGCATGTACACATGGAACAATTTTTAATCGTTGTTATTTGTCAAAATGTTGGTATTGGTGTGATTGATTAAATATCAACCTGGTTTGGTTGTCATCTATAGGTGGAGTATAAGGGTGTCTTTATCCGGAAAATATCAGCTCCACCTGAGGTATAAGCTTAAACACACACCTTCTGCGCATTTTCAGTAAGTCGCTTGTTGTTATTACCTGACTGGTGAGAGGTCAACCCGTTTAGACAATCACCGCTTACCTTTTCTAGGTAAAAAGGATTCCATTATAACAACGCTAGTTCTGTACGGTGTAATCTTGATACCGCGCTGAGACATCTTTTAGATCTAATTCTTTGGTCATTGCCTATTATTTATTGTGCTGTGTGCATGTTACTTTATGCCCCGATAATAAATGTCATCCTCATATTATCTGGGATGGAGAAATCTATGAAATGTGTCCTGCTAGTTAGACAGTGTCTACCAGGGTTGTAATCTTATCATATCTTCCATGATGTTTAGTTAACATATACCTTTAACATTCAATGAAGAACACTTGATCTTATATGTTACTTACAACTCTACATTTTCCTCATTGAGGTTTATATGTGTGATGTACACGTCTCCTCTTATGTAGGCACTGTACTCTCTTCTTCAATACTTCTATAATTATTCTCTTACACAAGAAGAATATTCACACATATAGTAGAAAAAGCCGACCGGTGGCGAATTACCTTTTTGGTCAAAGTCTCGTTGAATCACGGTGTTCATAGCAGATTTCACAACCTCTATCTCTCTTATACATATATAAATGATTTGGTTAGCAGTCTACTATATTGAAGTCACGGCAGGTTTGCCTATAGAATCATACTATTAATGTGTAATGATTGCCTCTATTAATTTACGAGCACTATAACACTGGTCCTCTTACCATTTTCTCATTGATATAAAATTAATATATGAACATAATATACATGATTTGTTTTTTATCCCTAATTCTATTGTACAAATCTCTCCATTCTATAACTAAGAGGTATTGTTTTTCTTGACTTCCTACAGTCGTTATATCAACCCAAAATGCCCCTTCATATGGTAAGATGATGCTTAGCCGAATAAATGCGCTTCAATTTGTGATATTATATCAACTACCAGCTTTTACTCAATCAAATATGATCAATATCAATCAATATGCAAATATTAATGTGTTCATTAATTGATTATGCCCATTTCTATTCCACCCTCCCTTCCTCCCCCCATCTTCTGCATCGTAATAGCAGTAATACTAATTATCTCATTTCAATGCATGCTAATTACTCTTTTCTTGATTCCGAATATATTAGTAAGCACAGCATTTGTGAATGAGATATCGAATCGGTTTTCAATTATTGTTAAAAGAGAACTACAACAATTATAAATCAACTAATTTATTTTGTCTCACTGTTTTGTTGATAATTTTCAACTTTGAATTTGCAATGTCTTTATCAAGGATTTTTCATATTTTGATTTGATTATTAAACTTGATTTGTTTTTGGTGCATAAAGATGACGAATTATGAATGAAGACTTAAGAGCTGTTTTGTTGCAGGTGATCATGGAGGAGGAGTATGAAGACCCCGCAGATGTGAGCAGAAGAGCGTCTTCAACCGATATTGACTCAATAGCAGACCCTTCACCCATCCTCTCACCCAATGGAATATACTCTGAGCCCTGTGATATTCAAAAGAGAGATTCAAGTATACCCAATAATGGTTCACATTATAGCTTTTATAATCACTTTTGTTTATTTAAATATGAAGCATCGATCCAGATTTTTTATCAACTTCAGTTAGAATATAAACCTTTGGAACCATCCTTGTGTTCTTTTGTCTCTATCTCATGCATCTAGTAAAAGCAAGCCAGACTCATTTTCTTTTAATTAAATGGATCGATATGAGTTAGATATAAATATTGTCTTGATTTGAAAACCATTTTTTTTATTACCGGTTTAAGTGTTTTCTTTATTTTTTACAGTTTACAATATATTTTAATGTGTGATACAAATTATCATTTTTGAAAGCTTTGAATTTATATTTTGAAAAATAAACTGATTGTTATTTGTCTTGCGATGAACAGACTGCTTGTGACAATTTGTTTATCTGTTGTAATTATATATGCAAAAAATAAAGTTTGCTATCGTTAAAGTGTTGAGAATTAACATTTCTATATAATTGATTTGATTTACATTAATTTAATTATATAATTATATATGGCCTATCCTACTATAATTGAGAAGAGTAGTATATTATAATTATATTTTCTTTTTAGGTATTCCAAGGGAGTTATCGACACCACCGAAACCTGCTGCATTGGATATCTTTCCCATGAGTAGTTCGTCGGTGCCTCCTAGTTCAGGAAGGTAACTTCCTCATCTATATTATATCACATAAAACTAATTAAGAGTATTTGGCACCGAACTGTGTGAATATAATTTATGAAATATAATTAGATAAGGCTAATAAACTTTTATGGGGTATGAGTACATGAATTTGTCAGTTTATCTGTTCTGTGATAGTTCTGGAAATTTAAAGATATATTCATACTATGATACAAGATTTGTTTTCACGTGTTTAATGGTCACCATTACCAAAAATACAAGATTTCTTCATATCTCAACAACCATTTGTCATACATTAATAATTTTGAAGCCTACCTTTACATTTAGAGGGTCTAACTATCCAATAAACGAATTGAATACACGAAAATATTTTCATATTTTTGAAATTTACAAAAAATAGATAAATATTCAAATTAGACTGGAAACATTTATATTACATAATTAATGAAAATCTGAAATATACATAGGTACGAATCAAGTATTACATAAACAAAAAGTTTGACAGAATATTATGGTCCTTTAATATGCTATTCATATTGTTGTTACATAAATTCGTATTTGTACAGAAACAAAAAAACAGTGCAAGGTAAATTGTTTTTATGCCACGCTTATTATAAATGCGTGAGCAAAATATTTTTTAAATAGAGTTTTACTATAGAGTGAGCAAAAATGTTTCCTTCCAATGTTTTTGTTAATTGCAATTAACAATTTAAATTTATTGATTGCTACAGAGTAGAATAAACGTATGCTAATAGCCACAAACTTTCTTAAATAAAATTAATGCAAAGTTATAATTTGAATTTCATAGTCATAACGACTGATTCAAAACTTAATGATTTAAAACTATATTATGATATTATATTTACATTACTATGAAAAACTAATTCGTGTTTTCTGTTTATTTATAAATTTAATACATTTAAATTGGCTTACGGAATTCTTTGGCTCACTCATTTATAATATAAGCGTGGTATAAAACGTTTAAGCGGACTCGAATTGACTTCATTGCTCACTTAAATTTATATTCTCAAATTTCCTTCGGCCGCGTGAGCAAAAACTAGTCAATTCTCGTGGCATAATATACTATTTTGCAGCTGCATTTGTTGTTACTGCAAGGAGTATCTGATGCACAACTACACGTAATTAGCTTTAGAATAGAGTCTGGTGCTGGAAGAGCTACAGGCACCAGACTTTTGTTGCTAATGTTCTTGGTCCATCAATGTTGTTGTTGCTAGGTGGGATGCATACATTTATTTTATGAGTTTTATAGGTGCAATCGGGACACTGATGGCTGGTAATCGCTTGTCTGAGTTATCGGAGTAATCGTTTGGCGGAGTTCCCAAAATGCTGACATATTAAATTTTCACGGAACATAAGATCTTTAAGAATATTAACAGAAAAACTTCTTCTGGAACTCGTAAAACTCGTCATTGTCGTCAAGTAGCTGGACATGTAAACTATGGATAGACGTATTCCTCCGTGGTATCTTTATCATCATGATCTTTTCAGAGCTGAAAGAGAGGCAGAATGGGAACTTCTTCTGGAAGCTGTTAGGCTGATAAGTCCGTATTTCTTTGCTTAGTCCGTTATGCTAGGTATTGTTCGTACTATCTGCAATCGATGGAAACTCTCCCCAAACCAGTTTTTAATAAATTTATGAAAGGTGAACATGTTATGTGACATAGGAGAGGACTGTGGAACAGTATATGGTCAGATCAGTACATCGAAACAACCTTTATGCGCTATGGAAAAGAAAAGGAGACATCATCGGTATCACATTAAAGCTAGAGACACTGAAAACATGGGCTTTAAGTCGTCATGCAACAGCCCAGCTACTTGATGACTTCAGCCATATGACAGATCCTCAAGCAGATGATAACTACCAACTATATCACAAGGAAGAAGCTAGTTCCAGGATATCCCATGACAGAAAAGACAGACAAGGTCTACAAGAGCAACTGGACACCTAAAGATGGGGTAATTGACGTCCACTCAGGAAAGATTGTTGTAGCAAATGTAAACGAAGATGATGCTGTGGAGATTAGTGAATCACAAATGAAGCTGTTTGATAAATCCTTGCCTATATTGCTTTTTATGATATCATTAAAAGAAGGAAGGTAGTTACAATGGCTGAAAACAAACGGCATGTGAAAGTTGGGGATCTTCCAGGTTTCATGCTAAAAAAAGGAAATGTTTCATGCTCTCTACTTGGGGGAAGAAATGCCTCAGGATGACCTTCAAAGAAAACGTAAACGAGCCCACATGCAGGCTTGCACCTGGAAAGGTGCTCAGACTCTAGAACCGCCAGCAACAGACGCGACAATGCCAGAGGAGCTGAGGGTGAGGTGATTGGAGGTGTTCAATGCGAGCTGGAGGGGTAGCAGTTGTCCAGGGCAATGAAGAAAGAGGAAGCGGAGTCACTGCTGAAGGCAGGGAAGGATCTTAAGATGAGAGAAAGCTATCGGCCGGTGAGCCTCACCTCGGGGAGTGCCAAACTGATGGAAAGGATGGTGGTGAACCGACTGTACTATTGGATGGAGAAGGAAGGAGCAGTTAATTCATGGCAGGCGGGCTTCCAGAGAGGCAAGGGGACGAAAGAGCAAGTGTTACGATTGGTTCAGGAGGTGCGAGATGGGTGGGAAGAACAGCCGTGACGTTGGATTGCACGAAGGCGTACGACAGAGTGTGGAGAGGTTGATGGACGAACAGGTCCCAGCAGTGATGGTGAGGTGGTTTCGAAAGCTTCCTCAGGGGAAGGCAAGCTAGGGTGAGAGTGAGGAACGGACGAAGTAAGTGGAGGAGGATGCAGGAAGGAATACCTCAGGGAGTGGTAAGCTCGCCAGCTTTGTTCTTGCTGTATGCAAACAACTGGAAGGAATTGGAAGAAGAGAGAGTGAAGTACAGCGGGTTTGACTCAGGGCGGTATCCGTGCAGGTGAAGTCAACGCCAGTGGAAGCGGTGTATCTGGAGACGGGAGTGACACCAGTCGGAGTAGAGGCGAAGAGGAGAGCGATGGTGACTTAAGAGAAGGCAATGAGAGGAAAGAGAGGGGACCCGAAGCGGGAGCTGGGTGAGAAGGAGGGGAGGGTTAGATTGGCAGCGAACAAAGGATGGAGAGAGCAAGCGAAGAGGGAGTGTGGGCTGATTCTCCAAGGGATCAGAGAGTAGTTCAGCAACAGGAGGAGAGAGCCGTGGAGAGGGATAGTAGAAGCCGGAGTGGAGATTTAGGATAAGCTGATAGAAGAAGTGGATAAGAAGGGAGACCGGGAGAAGCTCAGGCAGACGGTGGAGGCGACCATCAGGAACAGAGGAGAGGTGGAGGTGAGAATCTTTACAGATAGATCGGTGAAGGGTGGGGTGAAGAATGGTGGGGCAGCATGCGTGTCGCAGTGTGGAGACGGAGAGATAGTCAGGAGGAGGGCAAGAGGGAGGATTTGTAGTTCGTTTGAAGCGGAGGCAGTGGCGATGAGGCTAGTAGTGGAGTTAATCGAGAAGAGGAAGCCCAGGAGCGTGCTGGTCTGTTCAGACAGTCAGTCGCTGCTGTATTGAATATAATTTCGTGTATTGAATAGTTTAATTTTGCTTATTGGATAGTCTGTTAGACCCTCCAAAATTATTAATGTAGCACAAATGGTTATTGAGATATGATGTAATCTTGTATTTTTGGTAATTTTTAAACACGTTTGGGAAAATGCTCAATGGTGACAGAGGGCTGTCATCCATATTTGTGAAGTACTATACCCATTTATAATATATAAATAAAACTATATACTTTAAAATAAGGTCAACCCTGTTTACTGCCAGACTAAAAAGTAAATAATATGAAAAAGAATTTTCATTATCTTTCTTAATAGTATATAAATCACGTTTTAATAATTATTTTTCTTTTATAATATATTATTTATTGACTCCGAAAATTTTATTTGAAAGGATATTGTTTAGGATAATGTTTAACATTAGATGATGCAGTACTTCAGTTCTATTACACCTACAAAGCCATAAATTGATAACTTACACACACTAGACCAGTAACATCTTCTCTCTCCCTCATATTCCTGAAAGACTCTCAGCTGGAGTGGGTGACCCTCCCCCCAGACACTCCTCCACCTCTCATCTGGGGACCTCTGTAGCACCGCAGGGCAATGTAGCGGTTCTGGACCACCACCCAGCGTCGGCATTTGAACGTCTGCCCCGCCAACAGTCAAATAGTACAGCTCTAGTCCCTGTAACCAGTCATTTTCTTCATCCTCCCCCACCTGGTTCTTTTACTAATGATGGTAAGTTCAAATTTCTTTCAAGTGCAAATTGGTCGATTTTTACTTCTATCTCATCGTGTAATGGCGGAGTGTGTCAGAGAGGTTCACAATCAGCATTATCTAATAATATGGAGGAGTGTGTCAGAGAGGTTCACAATCAGCATTATCTAATAATATGGAGGAGTGTGTCAGAGAGGTTCACAATCAGCA
>JAUZNC010026605.1:0-22263 GCA_034780395.1 Vannuccia rotundouncinata | reverse complement strand
CTAACATGAAACTGTCTAGAAATTAATATGTCAATTATTTACCTATTATCTTAATATAAAGAACATCTCAATTGTTTTCAAATACAAATTTATATTTTATATTTGCATAAATACATTTAATGTTTATTTTTACTTATTTCTGTGTCCATATTTTCTCTACAATATTAGATATTCATTGCACCTTCGTTTTCACGTAATATTGACCATCGAAATTTGCCTAATCATTATGGATGTCTCTAAAAACATTGATTCTAGGTGTGAAGGCCCGATTTGGAACTATTGGTGTTGACTCCAATGTTCTCAATAAAAATTGTTCAACTTATGATCCCAAGTATGATGTTCCTTCAGTGATACAGATGGCGCTCAAATCAGGAAAGCAGGCTGGACTAATCTCAACAACAAGGATCACACACGCCACACCTGCTGGAGCTTATGCTCACACTCCAAATAGAAATTGGGAAAGTGATGAGTACGTTGTCAACAAAACAGGATGTCATGTACAAATATTATAATAGAAAATAAACGTGTCATATTTATACATTATATAGAGAGGAAATCATAGCTATACTATAAAATATAGAGAAAAATTTTTTTTTGATCAAAAAAGATTTTGTAGTTATAGTGAAATAGATATTTAGATAAAAAATAATTGTTTAATGGTTTTATTCTCAATTATATTTGAGCAAGATAAGATTTATATTTTCATAAGTGATACATCTTCACAATGATTAAACACATCTCTATAATATTATATCAAAATATTAGAAGCTAAAGTCCTGCTTTATATTATACATTGTTTCTAATTAGCATTATTTTTTATATTATGCAAACGTACCTACCTATACACGAAAAATTAATTAAAAATAACATCTTAAGTTACAATTATGCATAATGACAAAATGATAAAAGCTAAAATTACAACGTTTATTTTTATTAATGAACACGGAACTTTTTGTTCGTTGCGTGGAATACAGAAAATAATAAATCAGTCAGAAAATTATTCAGATATCAAAATTCGTTATATATTCGATTTTTGTAAAGTATATAAAGTGTAAAGCGTAATACACTATCTGACCATGCATGTATAAATGTACGTTATGTATTTTAATAAATA
This sequence comes from Vannuccia rotundouncinata, assembly GCA_034780395.1. Classification (NCBI taxonomy): domain Eukaryota; kingdom Metazoa; phylum Platyhelminthes; order Proseriata; family Coelogynoporidae; genus Vannuccia; species Vannuccia rotundouncinata. The sequence goes on along the minus strand of JAUZNC010026605.1, from coordinate 21,149 downwards.
TTTTGTAATATTCAAAGAACACAGCTATGTAACTGTACAACGCTCATTTATTCAAAAAATATTCCGATAAAAATTAAAAAAAAAAACATTATTTACAATATGTAACACTGTTTAATTATTTTAACTTAATTTTTTTATTGGATAAATCAGAGATCGTGACGACGAAATTGAAGATCAAATTAAATGTCCCGACATCGCCCAACAATTTCTCATGAACGGTGTGGACTTTCGAGTTGTGTTTGGGGGCGGAAGAGAGGTATTCACTCCAAACAATCTTCCAGATGTTGAGTACCCTGATAAGAACGGGTCTCGAAAAGACAATCGAAACTTGATCGATGAATGGAAGGAGCTTCAGAGATCCAAAGGAAGAAAAGTGAAATATGTAACGAATCAGGCAGAATTTGACACCCTTTCGGCAGTAAAAGATGAATATGTTTTAGGTAAGATCACCGGGCGTATCATGACAAATTTATTTTATTTCAATTATTTCTATTTTACAATTAAAGTCTAAATATTTTGAAGTAAATGTCGGTACTGTATTAATATAACATGGTATATATTCAATAGTGTTATATAATGTCGCTCGAACGAAAATTCATATTATAGACCTTCATATGAGCCTATAAATAGTCGATTTCCAATATTTTTCTATAAATGGGAAATAATCTATTTTTTTTATTATTATTGTTCAGAAATGATTGCCTGTTTTATGATATTTCACTAAAATTAAATCTACCCCACAATAAAATGCATCTTATGTTTTACTCAATGCAATGGCTTCGTTTATTAAAGCAAGTTTGATGATTCAAAATGTAAAAATTATTCTATCTGACATAATTCGAAATTACATATATAATTTGTAATGTATAAATTTCTATTGTCACGTTTTCCTCCTCGATCACGAAAATGGAGCAAAAAATACTCTGATACCACGTAAGTGAAATTATTTGTTTTTTAATAAAAAATGTTATTGTATTGTAAATTTTTTAATTTATGAATAGATAAATTAATTTTAAAATAAAAATATGTATTTACTTGTATTTTTATGGTTAAATCAAAATTAATTTAAACTCATTAAATTCTTTGAATTAAGCAATATTTTTACACAAATAAGATTAAATAACTTACTTATAACATATTAAAAACTTATAATTATAAAATTAAATGTATTTTATTTTATTCAGTTATGCATATAAGATGAAAAACACTTAATGAATAGATATTATTATTTCTCTATAATGTGAATAAAAAAATAAATATTCTTAAACATTATAGTTTGAAATTTTGAAATTATAATACCGTTTGAAAACACTACATATCATTTCCTCTAATCTCATTTCGACTACTGAATTAATTATTGAAAATTGAAAATTGTATGAAAATACAAGAGTTTACTTTTCGAAATAAATACAGGTAAAAAGATAAAAATAGAGAACTCCAAGCAGATATAAAAATATAATCGTATTCAATAAAATTATTGGTGAAGAAGCATTGGAATTTCGACAGATAGTCCAAATGACACAGCTGCTGAATGTGATTTGCGACAGCCAAGAGAATCAGACTTTTACCCTAAGAGAACATAATATGGTAGTCGAAATGAGACATTAAATTTTTAGTGTATAGTCACAATTACAATTTTGAATATTTTTTGTTGAAAGTAAAAACTCCATTGATTTTTGAAGGTATAAAAGGCTATAAAAAATTGAGGTTAGTATTTTTGCTGAAAATTTTAAATCTATGAAATTTAAGAAGGCGTAATTCAAAATGGCTGCCGGAGACTAATCTTCGCGAGTATATGTGATACAATTACAAATAAAGTTTCTACATATACACTTTCTGAGACTAGAAATCTAATGGAATAATCAAATATGTGAATCAAGTGAAATATTATTTTGTGAATGTCACGAGGAAACCAAGTACGACACCCTGTCACAGGTCTGATGGAAGCTCATGCCGCCATGGGACCGCAATCTATCAAAGTCGTGACTCTTGATCTTCAGCATTACGACATGGCCATGAAGTTGGCCATGATATTAACCAAATATCACAAACAACCGCAAATACTCAATCGAAAATTCATGTATCGATCACTGGAAGCTCGCTTGTTTGTAGATAGTTTTTACTTCGAAAGTTCCTGCAATGAAGATGCATTCTTGAAGAAAACATCCACTCTTTTGGGAGAAGCCTATAATCAAGACATCAATTCAGACTCAGGAAACAGGCACAAACTCACTGCATGCGGTTACAAAAGAATTAAAATGTTCGAATCTAGGAACATCTTCCAAAAGATCAAACTATCTGAAGGCACTGCCATGCAAACAAGATTCTGCATTTAATCGGAAACTATAATACATGAAACATTCCATCGAGACCATCCCCCAATTTGTCACCAGAAAAACAGGACCAATTGTAGCATATGCTTCTTTCCTATGATCGTTTAAACTATGAAGGCCTTCTTCAACTGTACATTTTTACAGTAAACAAACAGAAGAGCAGCACCCTAAGGTCTGGGCAGAGTTCATGAAAGGAAACTTTTGCGTCACCAAAAGTGTTGCTGGATTCAGATCAATAGGCCCAGGCCATAGGATTGAACAAGAGATGAACATTGGTTATTGGAGGCATAGTTGGAGTGACACATAATGACACGTACTTTCTTACTGCACCTCAAATCTCAAACTTACAAAATGAATCTGAGAAAACATATTTCTATGGCACCAATGCGTAGAGAACACAGTACCGTAAGCTCACAGAGGGAAAAACTCTTCCAAATAACACAAACACCAAATAATACCAACTACATCCTTCGGCGTGATAAACGGTAAGGCAACTGAAAGTGATCCTTCTAATAATCAAGAAATCCAAGTAACCGGTTCAGGTGGTAGACACAGCATTGAAAATATTAAATTAAATTTTGTTTGTAGTAAAATTAAATTACAGAAAATTTGTTGGACCCATACGTTAATAAGGTTCGGTTTGAAATTGAGAAATAGAATCGGGGTACTGAGACTATTAAAGTCGAAGTTGATTTCCTGTTGTTGGGATCACTGTGTAAGTTATTGAAAGATTGCATTTATAATAAATTCTATTCGGTAAGTAAAATCGACTAATTCATTTATTTATTTGGTGAGAAAATAATTAATTTATAAATAAATTAAATAATTAATATATATGTCCACTCGGCCCACAGCCGACTGAAAATACAAATGTTGACACAACAGATGAATCGTCAGCACACCGAGTGATTTTTATTAATAGGATGGTTGGATGTTAACAGGATATTTTCACTAAGCATTCCTATAGGTATATGATATCAAGGTCCTTAATTGGATCGCTATTGTTCCTTAATTGGATCGCTATTGTTCCTTAATTGGATCGCTATTGTTTCTTAATAGGATTGGTGTAAGTTTCTGAATAGGATCGGTTTAAGTTCCTTAATTGGATCGGTTTAAGTTCCCAAAAAGGAAACTTTCCTTTTAGATTTCTAGAGTTAGCTCAATGGTTTAAAAAGGAATTATTATCGAGCGTCACGTTAACCACTTTGTTTTGCTTTGTAGGATTATTTGAGCCTGGTCATATGATGTTTGAAAAATTCCGTCGTGGCGAACCCAGCTTACAGGAAATGACTAAAACTGCAATAGATATTTTATCGAAAGATCCAAATGGATACATTCTTTTCGTTGAAGGTGGACGAATCGATCATGCCCATCACCAAAACCTTGCTAAGTATAACAAGATATATATTTTTAAATTTTTTATCGTTGCGCATATCTTTTGATAATAACAATATAATTGATTTAAATTTAAACTGAAATGTTTTAAAGTATAATTTACTTTGTATTTATGTTATAAGGCGTTATATATATATGTTAGCGACGGAGTGCGAATTTGGACCGTTCGAGAACCGGCCAGACGGAGTAGGAATCCATGCTCCGTCCAACGGTTTGTGAACCATCTGGATGAAGTAAGAATAAAATTATTACTGGATGGATCGGGAATGACATTACCGTTTAATTAAAAAAACGTACCAAAATAATAATAACAATTTAAACAAATTTTGAAATGTGAATTTTATATACTATAGACAGTTAAGTACAGTTCTATTATGCTTAGTGTTGACAACAGTATTGACAAATATATACCGTAATTAGACAGAATTAACATATCTAGGGCAATATAATTTCTTCCATAGGTAATTGAGTTGTAATATTTTTAGTATTTTTATTTCGTTGAACGGTTCGCGAACCGTCCAAATTCGCACTCCGTCGCTAACATATATATATTTATTTTAAATAACGATTTCAGAAATATGTTTAATGAAAATATTTATGTTTATGCAATACACAGAAAATATCAGATATAAGATTAAACATCCATTAATTGATAAATATAATTTTACATAAATTTATTTAATAATGAGCTCAATAGTAGTGGGAATGATCTAAAAATAAAATGGTGTAATTTGCACTTGCGTTGATCACGTGACTTTAAATAAAGTGAAGTTGTCCGCAACACTTGGTTACTAAAAAGTAAGAAATAACTTCAATATAATGAATGCTTACATACCATATAATAATATTCATATCTAATATTTAAATATTATACATTTATTTAATACAGTCCATGTCATTATAGTATCGATCCGCACATCATAAAAAATATTTATATAATTAATAATAACAATGAATATAAAAAAATATTCACAAAAATTAATTTAATAGCATAGTAGATATTTTTATTATATTACGGAATAGAAATATTATTTTATATTATTTACAAATCAAGTTTAAAATATATAATACTATAATTCTATGCTATATTGTCATCATTCATTCCATTTGAATTTCTAAACATACAGAGTAACACAATATCGTGATCATATCGTCACCCGTTGCTTATTTAATTTTAGAAATATCTTAATACATTAATTAACTGCATATTACTTGAAAATTTCACCTAAATCGAGTAAACTTTGAAACCTATGGATTCATATTGAGTAAACTTTCAATAATGTCAAAAAAGTTAGCACAAAATTATAATATTGGTACTTTTTATTGTTTGCTCAAATAATTTATATTTCGAAAAATGCCAAAACCAGTAACTTAACTCATTTGTTATAAGTATGAGTTGCCTTAACTTTTCCTTCATAATATGGTACTTTTAAATTAAAGTTACATACTAATAGTTGTGCTAGTATGTATCCTACATACTACTAAAAATAAAATAGATAGGGATTTTAAATTATTTGTAATGACAACGTGGAATTTAAAAAACTTTCCTTTTTACACTATTGAAAAAACTACTTAATTAAAAAATAACCTCACCAAATATTTTTTTTTATTTTTTAAGTCATTGTCTGTGATACAGTTCAATATATTTTAATATTTGAAAGTCAAAATACACAGCATCATACTTTTAGCAGTTGAATAAAAATATTGCTAAAAATTTGAAATAATAAAATAGTCATTTTGGCCAATAATAATATCACACTTTTTTGTTGAATATGATCATGATTACCATTGTTACGTGTCGTCGAAATAAACAACCGATATAGCAGCAGTATCTGTCTACCCATCTTCTTCTCCCACTGTCGTGGCTTGCGCGTATAGAAAATCGATAGATTTTTATGAAAATGAACAGTAAACTAGCAAACCTGTTCTTATAACTGTGCACTTTGGACCATCTTATCTCTTTAAATCTCTCTAAATTTATATGCGTAGAAATGTAGAAATTGCTTCCAATTTCAGAATAATTTAACTGATATATCTAAGTAATGGTAATAGTACCGAAATGGAAAATTTCACAATCCATGTAACTCATTCCTTTTTATGTAAACCTAGAATTTGAAGTATATTGATGGTATAGTTTTCAATGAGTACGTTTGTAATGTTAAAGATGCTTTAAAATGATCGTTTTAAGACCAGTTTTAGATCAAAAGCTAAATAAATTTACATTTTTAGTTAATTTTATTCAAATGCAGCCCATCTCTAATGTATATTGAGAAAATTATCAAAATCGGTTGAAGTTTAGGGGTAGTTTTTGGGTCTGAAGAAGAAGAATAAGAATTTTAAAAAATTGCGATTTTTGACAGTCTATAACTAAAGATCTATAAAAGATATCAACGTGAAATTTAGAATACTGATAGAGTTGCTACGGCGCTATCCAACGCATATAAAATTATGTCTACACCTCTTACAGTTTTTTTTTATGATGACTATGTCAAAAGTGCCTAGTTTGTGCTTATCCTATAATACCTGCAGTGCGTAGGTTGCCCTCAAGTTCTCAAACATTGAGCGAACAACACACTATCGTAAGTTTAAATATGCACATTAATAACAATATTAAAAAATAAAGTAATATCAAATATCAATTGGATTATGTTTTACTACCACTATAGTAACCTTGCGCAACGCTATTAATCCACCTTGTAGGTGATATAGACTATAATCTTCGTAGTGTTAGAAAAATAGAGCCCTTTGATGTAAATCGAATGGTTCATTGTATGAACACATTATCTCTATATTACCGTTAACATTCATAATATGGAAAATGGAAGCGTGGCGCATAAGAATATATCCATCCATACAATTATTAATCGCTTCTGTAGAATATCCGATAAATATATTATTGTCACGGTATATATTATGTTAAATGTTTTTTAAAAATCAAAAAAAAAATAGCGGCGAAATGTTATAATTATTATAGTGGATATACGTAAATCGAGTATTGGATACAATAGAGTTAGTATTTATAAAGTATGTGACAAGAATTCGTATTCTAATTGGTACCCATTCCGATTAGGAAAAGTATATTTTGTTTACATAAGTCAAAGACACCTCAGAATAACGAACGTAGGTATTTAATTAGTTTCATTATTGTATTAATTATAAAGACATAAAGCGTTGCGAAGGTAGAAAAAGAGTAAACTGTGGTCAGTGAAGAATGTTGAAAAGGATGCAAGAGCTAGAGAGTTATTGAAATTGAGAAGCAGGCAGTACCGTGAACGTCTAAAACAATAATCCGGAGAATTTAGAGAAACGAAAAGAGGAACGTCTTTTTCGAAATAGAAAGAGCTACAGTATAGAAAAAAGAAAGAGAAACTAATCCAGAATATCAACAGGTATGCCGAGCCATTTGGCGAGAAGAAAAAAGAAAAGCTATTCATGAGTAGGTATTAGGAAGATTCCAGCTCTGAACCGTCGAAGACGCTTGGAAAGGCGAACTTATTTAATGTCGCAGAAGACCATTGAGAAGGAAAATCAAAAACTGAAGAAAAAGTAAAAGTAAAAACAATGTTAACGAGAAAAAGAAAATCTAATGACGCAACCGCTCTCGAATTTTTGAAATCTGGGAAGGTACCAAAATGGACAGAAGAAGCCAAAAGGAAAGAGAAATGTAAGGCTTAAAGAAAACAAACACAGCTCGTCATCTGGAAATACAAGACGCAGATGTTTTTAAGTGGAGACCTCATCTCCAAATTAATACCAGGTTCCACCTTGTTGGATCAAAGGAAAATAAACATGCATCGGAATTTCCGGAAAAAAAAGAACAGTTATACAAACGAGTTCTAAAAATGAAAATGTTGGATCTATTCCATGAATTCAAACTAGAGTACCCATCATATTCGTATTTCTTTGGGACGTTTGGTTTCATGAGACCAAAAAATGAACGAATAAAAAGAAATGCATTTGTGTGTACCACTCGAACATGGAAAGAAATCTGTATATACGCTAAACAAGTTCTGCAAGTCACGGGACCTGTCAGAGCTAGAAGTGGCGTCAGTGCAAAAGCTTAGCGATATTACACTATGCCGACACACTTCCTCCTTTTCTCCTTTGTCCTGTTTAGAACGGACATGTTTACAGTGTGCCCCAGACAACCTGATGGATCATTATTCTGAAATATTTGGAAATGCTGACGTTCGTATACACACAGTTCATTGATCTAAGTGGGCTACCGTAGAACCCATGAAATTCGACAAGCGTACAAGAAATGAAACACTGAAGCGCTATAATGAAATAACAAGTGTCACCACAACCTTTGAAGAGCTTCTTAATTGCACCATTAACGAAATGAAGAATTTCTCAATGCATGAATTCAAAATCCGCTGGCAATGGCTTCACTTACTTCAGAAAAATCTTTCTACAAATGAAATCATTGCGATAATGAATTTTTTGGAAAATATTCCGATCCAGTTTTCTGGAAAAACGATTCAGTCTACCGCTATTTCCTATCGCAATATACCACACTGTTGACGGTAACATTGAGCAAGAGACTGTTTTTTTCATATCTGATGTATTGCGCCATGACAGCCATCTAGTAAGATCATGCATGTCAGATGTTATGAATCATCTCAAGACAACATATCCAAGTAGGGAAATAAATACTGTCCAACGTTATTCTGACGGGTGTGCGAGCCAAGTTAAAAGTCGCCACACAATGAGAGATTTGGTAAATTTTAAAGCTGAACATGGTTGCGATATAATTTCAAATTATACCGAAACCAGCAAGTTCAAAAACATATGGGACGGTCTTGGGGATCACGTAAAAACTCCCTTGTAGAACGCTATCATTCGAGAGGATATAGTATTGACATCGCCAATGGAATACTTCCAATATATCACTGACAGCATGATGTCTACGCCAGAGAAACGTAAGAGTCCCGTCTTACTGCGAAGATCTTTCTATTTACTTGAAGAAAAATACGTAAATACAGAAAATATGGATATATATGGCAAACCTATCATTTCTACAAGAATGTATCGTGCTATTGCAGCGGTTGCATTAAGAAGGATTTCGATGAATGCATCAACATGAGTCCTGTCGATAAGTGGAAAATTCAAAACGTACGCGAAGCAATTGGGTGCTGTTCACTAACAAATTTGTGCAAGATATTGCAAGATGACAGTAAGTTTGATTGAATACAATTTTGTATTAAGCCTTATTATTTTTTTAATTACTACCACAATGTTACTAAAATAATATATTACGTTATTTATTATAGGTAGGTACATCTAACAATGACGTTATACCAGCTGATCCCGTTCATGAGAATGCACAACCACATCTGGACATTCAGATAGAAGTAATCCGTAACACGATAGAAGAGACTTCAGAATATATTTTTACTGGATGCTACGTCGCTCGTGTGTCTAACTACAAAGAAAAATGGACCAGCCAACATATACATGGCGCAGGTGTTAGAAGACTTGGGTAACGAGGTCGCTGTGACGTATTTGGCAAAAATTGTGGCTCGATCCAGAAGATTCTAGCGTAGAATTAAAGAAAAACCTGTACATCATAAGCCCACCCGATCAGATTACTGATCGAGGGCATTTCGCATATTTCTTACTGATCGGTTTAAATCAATGCAAGGATTTGTTTAACTCCAGAAGTCATTTTTATTTCTGTTGATGTTCACTATATAATTCTTCTGCGCAACTATTTTTATTGATAAAATAATCAAACGAGCACTGTGCGGTGTACTTATGTTGTTTTGTATTTATAGTTTGTATATGTGTAAACAATTTTCAATAATAAAAAAGATGTAGTGCATATTATTATAGTCCCAAATACTATTTTATATTATCTACATTAATCTCATAAATTCATGAAAGTTCTTTAGTTCTGTCTGCATTAGTTCTATAATCAATATAATGTTGATATTAAATCCATTGTATCATTTAATATTGATATTTTAAAACACTTTCTTCTGTGCAACGCTATTTAGACAATACATATAATAAAAAAAAGAAATTGACTATATATCTTTATCTTAAATATATTTATCTTTAAATGTTATATATTTACATATATATAAAAAGTTACTTATAACGCTTTTTTTAATTCGGGTAATTATTAATTATGCACGAATATATATTTAAAATGCAAGTAAATGTATTTCAACATGAAATATTTTGTAAAATAAAATAAAAGCACGCGTTTTGAAAGTCCCTTTTAGTGTTCGGACATCAATCAATTCGAATTGTTATATTTGTTATTAAAAAAATGTGTTGTTATTATGAGTTGTTACCAAAGTATATCAACATTCCTACTCATCTTACCATAAATATTTCTATATTAGCTGAAATATCGGAAAATTTCAAAATATAATCTAGGTAATAGTAGGAATAATACTATAAACCATCAATATAATTTGAATAAAAAATAATAATGTAATGTGTCAAGTTACTGGTTTTGGCAAATACTTCGAAATATAAATAAATTGAGGTAACACCTTTTAATTTTTCTTTATTCTATTGAGAATATATTATTGGATTTTCCGATATTGTTGGTTTATATTTACAATTTAGTATGCAAGTACTGCTTACAACTAGTCGTTACAAATTGAAATTACCCAAAAAATGTTTTATTCCTCCGGAAATGTCACGTGATCAAAAGTTCGAACGATGAGGTCATCTCAAGGGCAAATTACGTCATTCTATTTTTAGGATATTCTCAACCAAACAGAGTGCGCCGTGATTACATCATTCAAATTTTACAACGATGAGTCATAATTGTAATGCTTATTAAAAAATTAAAAACATAAAAAAATAATATTTTTAATTTTGTTGGTTAACAATTAAAAAATCTTTTTCAATGTTTCTAGGATGGCACTGACAGAGGTCTTGGCTCTTGATAAAGCTGTTGAACAAGCCATTTCCATGACAGATCGAGAGGATACACTCAATATTGTTACAGCGGATCATTCTCATGTCTTTACTTTCGGTGGATTTCCCATTAGAGGACGATCCATTTTTGATCTAACTACCTTCAATTGGGGCTATGTAAGATAAACTAAAGATTATTGATTATTTAATTTTCTAGATAAATTTATTCAATTCGTCGTTTCGTAAAAAATAATTTTTGAACAATATATTTTGAATAATAGGTATATACTATGGAAATTATTGTTTTTAAACAGATTTCATATACAAGTTCATAATCCTCTTTTTTATCTGTAATAATTAATAATTAAGGGTCCTGGAATCGCCAAAGATGGAAAAACCTTCACAAGCTTGACGTATGCAGACGGACCCAGTGCTAAATTAAACAAAGCCCGTCCTAACATTTCTCAAAGTGATGCAATTAAAACCACTTACCGACAACAGTCACTGGTTCCAAAATCAGCAGAGTCCCATTCGGGAGAAGATGTTCCAGTCTATGCTAGCGGACCAATGGCACATCTCTTTCATCGGGTTCATGAACAGTGTTACGTCGCACATGTGATTATGTATGCTGGTTGCTTTGGCAACTATGCGAAAAATTGTCCGTTTTCTGGAGCTCTTACTTTGTTGAATAACAGTTATCAGACTATGTTGATTGTGATCTTAGTTCAATTTGTTTATCAAAACATTTAGAACTATGCAGTTCTTCATTTTAAAAATGGTAGGACAACGTATAACCAAATATATTCATTTCTATTTTGAGTTTACAAACAAAAATTTCAACTTATGCCGTTTGAATATTAAAGTTTTATTCTATGCCAATAGTTGTTTTATTGATATTTTTTATAGGTAACTATATTATAATTATTGAATATGATTAATTTTAAGCAATAATAAATATAACTGCGAACAATAGTTCGAATGTTAAAAACAATCAAAACAAAATTTTACGTTTCTTTCCTTAATAATTCCTTAGAGGAGAATAATTAATTAATTATTAATTGTATTAAAGAAGAATAAATGTAGTATTAGCAGAAATCTCAGAGTATTTTTCCATATAAAAATACTATAAATGTAAACTAAAAAAAACTAAAAGATTATTTTTTTGTAAATATTTTAATATAGACTACTATTGCTTCACATATAGTACCATCAGTAGTAGGTATAACTTATTAATTATTTGGTTAAAAATACAATTAATTTCAATTTAAATAGACATTAAAAAATATGTGCAAAATTATAGATGGTAATAAGGTTATATATATATAAGTTTACTTAAAAATAAAATATTATATAAACAGGTATAATAAATTGTTAGCAAAAATAATTTCAAATATTTTAACGAAAAATATATTATATATATAAAGGCAATTGGTTTCTAAAGTGCTTATTTCAATTTAGCTAAAATATATGCTTTGTATAAATAAAAATTCTCCAATACTAATCCATAAACATAGAGACAAACTTGGAAATGAACAATTGTAAAGCAATAGTATAAAACATGTATAAAAATATTCAGCATATAAAAAACGTAATAACAATTATTACTTCAGAATAGAATATCTCGATGTTCAGGTATGAAAATTATCATTAAAAATAAATCCGTTGTGATCATATTAAAAAATACATGGCTAATTTAAATATATATAGGATGAATTTTAAGTAACGCGCGATTCTAAATGATAAAATATTAAAAGAAAAGGTAATTAAATTTTTATTAGCAAAATGAATAAGAACAGAATAAAAAAGTACAAAATTCAGTTTATTAATACAGCAAAATTTAATCCACGTAGATTTTGACTTAATGGTCGACTAAAGTCATGTCTTATGGTGTTCAAACTGCTCCCCATCTACATCGAGACACATCTGAAGTTTTGTATAGCTATGGAACGGCAGACCGACTCACAAAGTTCTACGTCGATATTGCGAATTTCTTCTTCGACAAACGCTTTCAGCTGGCGGATTGTTAAGGGACCTCGACCATAAACTTTATCCTTCAAAATTCCCCGATTAAAAAAATCGGAAGGTCAAAGGTCTGGGGATCTTATAGAGGCCATTCAGATGGACCCTGATGCCTGATCAACCGATCCGTAAAATTTTCATCCAACCACTCACGAACTTGTCTTGCATAGTGAATTGGAGCGCCATCTTGTTGTAAAATACAATATTGGTGCCGAAATCGCGTCCAAAAGTTTTTCTGCGACATGTTCAGGTACAAATAAGAAGTTACAGGGCTCTGAAAGGGTCCTACAATACCATTACTTGAAATTGCGCACCAAACTGTTACACCAGGAAAATTAACTTTTTTTTCCAAAATGAAAAATGAGACCAGGATACTGTGTAGCCCAATGTTCACAATTATGGTGATTGATGTCGCCATTGAGTTTAAAGGAAGAGTTCCGACCACCAAACTCTGTCCAAAATGGAATCAACTTTTGTAACCTTGGGTAAAAATTTCTCCGCAAACTGTACTGATCGATCTGTGTCTCCATCGTGCAGACCCTAAATTAGATGTGGTATATATATATATATATATATGATTTCATGTGTCTACTTTTCAACAACTTCAGTACGCTGAATTGGCTTATGTGAAGCTCAGCAGATAGTCAACGACTTAGACATCAAGGGCTTACTTGGAGGCGACGCATTACTTCATCTCCTTGATGATGTGTTGCAACCGTGAGTGTTAAAATCGGGCGTTACTTAATTTAAAATTCATCCTGTATATTAATACACAAAATAAAAATGTCTGAATTAATGTACAAGTTTTTTGTATTTACTCAAGATTTGTTGCTTAGAGGACTAAAAGGTTTTCATTTCTTCGGATACAATAAACACGAATGAAAATTTTTACGAAAGCTTGCAATAAAGGGGCATGGACATGTGACTGGTAAGACGAATGAATAAATGTATAATTAAATCTATTGTAATTTCAGAATGATGTTCACAAAAGGCACACACGATATTATTGTGGTGTGGCATAGGATCAAGTAGTATTAACACGGATTCCTTCTCGGTCTGCACCATAGAGTAATTATACATAGAGTTTCAACTCTTAATGATTATTTATGCAGTTTTTAATACTACTCTTCGTCTACCAATAAGATTTTTCGAAATATTTATTTAATAAACAATAGAAGTAAAGCAGTTTTTGATACAAATGTAATTAATTAAACTTTACAGACAATTTATGTATCTTAAAATTACTTAAATATTGAAAGTTGCTCTTAAAAATGAATTTAATTAATATATATAATATTACTCTTTGTCTACCCTTTTATGCGAACTTTATAGAAATACAACAATTTTCCATCGAGAAAAATTTATAATGCAATGCATATGAAATCAATAAGAGTTGAAACTCTATGTATAATTACTCTGTGGTCTGCACTTCTTCGACTAAAGATCGATTAGGTCATTGACTTATATATTATTTATCTAGACCGGCAAACTGACCAACATTCACTTATAATAAATGTCCGCATAAGAATAATATATCTATATCGATAATCAATACGAAATTCGTGGGAGTTAATAATACAATTAGTTGACACAATTTATAATACTTAGAATTGACACAATTTAAAAATAACACAATTTGACACAATTTAACTACCCGAACGGGTAGTTATTTTTAAATTGTGTCAATTCTAAGCAATATTTTTGGAGTGTAATGGAAAACAATAAATATTAAAAGGTATTCCAAATTTTTTAATGTGGAATTTTCTCAATTTGTAGTTTTTTTAAAGAGTCATGTCATGATTATAAAGGGATATTTTTTATGTGGGGGAGGTGTTTCATAGATTACTATGGCTCTGGTACATGTTTGTATTTGTATAAAACTGCAATTATATGTTTGCCAATTTGAATTAGTTTAATTATTTTACAGCAAATACAGAAATTATTTCCAAAAACTACCTAACTTTATGTACAATAATATAATATTACAATATTTTATGTATCGACACAGAAATTCTTATTGTTTAAAACGTAATTTCTACAGTTAAAGGTTTAATTTTGACTTCAATATACATTTTTAAATAAAAAAATAATTAATTTTAAATGTTTTTATAGATTTCGATAAACCTACCAGCTGATTACGATGTTTTTAAAATCTGCGCAAATGTTTTATGTTAACAATCACTACGCAAATTTACTTATTTAAACACAAAAATCAATAATATTGCCGTTCCATTGAGGAACTCGCACACTGAAGTAAAAAAATAATGGGAGGCATTAAAATAAAAAGTGTCTCCCATTCTTAAAAGAATAAATATATAATAATTGATTACTAATAGAAGGACTAAACGTATAAAAACGTTGCACGATTTTTTATCTTGGACCCGGACTAAATTCAATTATATAACATAATAATTTCTCTTTAAAGAAGGTATTCAATCAATATAGAATAATTAAAATCGTATTAAAATATATAATATTGATTGCATACCCTCTTTAAAACTAAAATAATACCATATATAATTGAAATGCGGTCTGGACGTTTTTTGATAAATTTGCAAGTCTAGATAAATAATATATATGCAATGACTTATATTATATTTATTATCTAGACTGGCAAACTGACCAATATTCAATATTAATAAACGTCCGCTGAGGAATATAAATCCATGTATATCGATAATCATGCAATGTCAAATTAATGGGCGGATGTTCAAAATTAACTCTAAAATTATTGAAATTTATAAATTAATTGAATAATATTGATTGAAAACCCTCTTTAAAACGAAACTAATACCGTATATAATTGAAATTCGCTCTGGACGTTTTTTTGCCGGTCTAGATAAATAATATATAAGTCAATGATTGGGTCAAACAATACACATATCCTTCAAATATTTTCTTTTCAATAAAAGTGTTGAAGGTTAATTTTAACTTTCGTTAGCTTTCGTAACCTCAAAAATTTTTTAATAAAAACCTGAAAATATGTAGTATAAACATGAACATTTTCTTCTGAAAAATGTTGTATATTAAAAAATATATTATAGTTTATATACATAACAATTAGAAAACTTTTTCTAAAAAAAAATATCGCTACTAGCGTTTTCTAAAATAAAAAAATTATTGCGATATAGTTTTTAATATAGTAATAACTTTTTTTGTCAAAATTACTCTAAATTGGTAAAGTTTACTTAACCGCGTCCACACTTTGCCTGCGTTCTCATGCATTTTTTGTAAAACAAGAGTTTTTTCGCGCTATACCTTTTTATATTGATTATTTCGCGATCCTGGAGTTGCATTAACTAAACGAATAAAACTTCAGTTAGATAGATATACGTCCGAATTATCCTGTGTAAAAAAAGGCAAAAAATATATCCACTCAATTTTTGCCCACCTTCGTTAAAACACGCTAATTTCAACAAATATTCATAAAGCGACGGTTAGGTTAGGGTTAGGGTCAGCGGCAGATGTTTGACGTTAACATCAACTGCTGCAATTTGTTTGTATTAATAAAAATTGAAAATAATTTAGTCAGCGGATTAATAAAATTAGTTTCGTTTTTAATTTTACTTATAATATAGTTTAAAATTTTAGTCTACACATTTTTGTTGCCAGCAATTCTCACACTGTAAGCTTGCTCTATATTTAATTTTTAATTTTACATCTTTCAAAAAATTAATTTTTATTTTTCTTATAATTATTACTATGTTTATAGCAAGCAGGTTTCTTACACTCCCTTAAGATGGCTTGTGAAGAGAACCTATGCTTTTCTAATGTCCCTTGACATATATTTTTTCTATGGCAATTGCACAACCAACAGTTTATTAATTTCCTATCTGTTTATATATAAAATCAGGTTCTGCAAACTAAGATCTTTGCAATAATTACCATTTTAAATAATTTTTTTTTTACTTTACCCTTAGACCTTAACATGTTGCCTGTATTTCTTTTCTATAACAATTACACACAAGATTTGAGACAATTTGAGAAAGCTTGAACAAAGAATTTGCAAACCATTTGTACCAACAACAAATTAAAAAAATAATATTTACATATTATAGCAACTAATTATTTTTTTGATTTCCATATATTGACTGTAATCTTAATTAAATTATATTGTAATTAGTCTACATTTAATTTTAAGTCAATTTAAATTCCTAATTAGGATAGTCAAAATTATTATATCATCAACAACTTTTAAATAAAGAAGGAGTAACATAATTATAACATGTAAAAGCAAATTATTATTTTACTAAATCTATTTTGAAACATTTATTAAAAATATTTATTAAAATATTAAATAAATTTACCATTTTCTGTCAACCTATTATATATTTATTGATGTCTTGTCCCAATATTGAATATAAAATGGTTTGACATAAAAATGTGAATTTATATTTAATATTTCAATAAATAATTTTAATAAATGTTTCAAAATAGATTTAAAAATTAATATTTTGATGTCATATGTTATTATTATGTTAATCTTATAGTTGATTTATTGTTTGTACATACAAGTATATTATTATTTAAAAATTATTCATCAGACACTTAATATCCAAGTATAATGGACTTATACTGATAAATTTAGTATGAAAATAATCAGCATTATCAGAAAATTATTCATCAGACACTTAATATCCAAGTATAATGAACTTAAACTGATAAATTTAGTATGAAAATAATCAGCATAAAAAACTGAAAGAAAAATTTAATTTATTTTAAAATATACACATAAAAGTCTGTCAAATAAAAATAAACAGCAAATGTCAGATAGACTTTATTTCCCAGTTTTCTATTGATTTTTATATGTGCAAGCCACTACAGTTTAAGTGTGTTGTAAATGATTGTAAATTTGTACATGTAAATTCTGTTGGTTTTAAAAATCAATTATTATTACTATTCTTTGTTTTATTTGAATTTACTATCATTTTATTTCACTTTAATATGCATTATGTTATTTTTTTGACACTTCACTTGCTCTGCTTGCATGTGAGGTGTCTCAGGGATTTAATAGATTTTCCTGAAAGGTGCACACAAGCAATATGTTGCTAATCTTGAGGAGAAACAATCTGCCAAGGTGTCAATGGTTAGTCACAGAGAAATCTTTTAAAAGCAAAAGTCCCAAATCTCTGAGAGAGGTGAATGAAATGGAGATGAGGGTAACTGCTGCACTGGAGGCAGCAACAAAACAATGCAAGCTTATCCAAGAGGGACTATTCTAGAAACATCTGCACAACAAAAAAATATATATACTGCATTAACATTATCTCCATTAATTAATAAACTTATGTCTTATAGTATACCTATAATTGTACATTGTATTAATTCTGATATATTAATGTGTCTTATCACCATCAAATTCAAATTTGTTGAATTATAAAAAATTGTTTGTCTTCAATTATAATTAATTCAATTATAAAAAATCAACTAATAAACTAACAAGCAATTGTTTCAAAACCAACATAGCCATTTTTAACTGGCAGACACAACACTTATTAAGGGGCTCATGCATTCTCTGAAAGATGACCTATAATAATACTAAACAGATCCTAGAAAGGTCCAACATTTTTGATATATGGCTTCTACCTTTCTACATTTTTTTATCACAATTTGGTCCTGACTATATTTTTCTCTACAAAATGTAAAGCCAAGGTAAAGTACCAAAATGGTATATTACATATATATTTAAACAAATCAGACATAGAGTAAAATAGTATGTATATGCATAACAAACAGTAATTATATAAAATTGTTATTAGTATTATGTACAAATTGTCTTCCTGCTGGAACATAAATTGAACAGTTTTATTTTGCTTTTGAAGTTTTTAAAATGTTCTTAAGAGACCTAGTTCTAATGTCCAATGCATTGCATTTATTAAAAAAACTATCTTTAACTTTCTTTATCACACTTGTTAGAAATCACCATGGAAAAGCATGAGTCTGCTTTACAGCAAACAACCATTGATTATTTTTTTTTGATAATAAATACTGAATTAATTTGAAATATTGAGTCCTCCCAGCATCATAAAATTTCTAAAATATCATACATTTTTGGATATGAAGGAAAACGTTTAGAGCTACCTATAAAGAAATTCATACAATTTAGTGCTTATAAACTAATTTTGAATCATATATTTATATATATGTTACCATCATATTGTGTAATAATTTGTCACTTACTGAAATTCCAAAAATAATAAAGCATTCCCTGAAATCCCTTTTTGCTATGTCATTCTGTGCTACAACTAAAATTTCTAGTTTATATGTGAAATAAATGCAAATGTTATATCATATTACCACAATAGCCTAAGATAATTTTTATAAATGTTATGAATGAATACAAGAAGTAATAGACAATTTAGGTTTATTAAAATCCTATAACACTATATATAAATTAGAATTAATGTCCAAAATAATATTAAAACAGGTTATAGGTAAGGACTAAGTGGAACAGGAATTTCAGGGAATGTCTATATTTTAGGAGATGACTAATTACATGATAAGATTATAAAATGTACAATTGTTTTATAAAAGGTATGAAAGTAATTGAGGAAATAAACATTGAACAATTTGTTACCCATCTTCATTTCTTTCTTAAGTATTCAAGTGCATTTGGTGAGGACTACAAATATCTTGAATATGTAATAGATGATACAGCTTAGTATGTACTACGTTTTGTATCATCCTGTTGGCTTAGTCTAGTCTCAAACCAGCCGCCTTAAGAATTCTGGATCAGTGGAATAATTTGAAGATGATTGCATACAAAATCTTCAGTCAACCAATCGAAACAATTTGCATTTTCACTATTCTAAAAAACTACATGACAAAGGTATATTTATTTGGCTTTTACAGTCTTTATTGCTGAGAAATTAAGTTTTTTACTTAAGGTATTTGTTCTGTACACATCTCTTAGTGACTTGTTAATAGATCTGCTGCTTAAAGTTGATTAAGCATGAGAAGTTGGTTGAATCTGCAGAAGACAGAAAGCTGAAACAGTTTCTAAACTTGCATCTATTAATGTCACTGGTTCGCAAAACAGAAAACCTACAAATCTATTTACTTGGTACTTTCCTAAAAAACAAGAATGTCGCTATATTCCACTATAGTCAAGGAAATGCAAGCTTCTTTACCATTCAAATCAAATATGTTACATCATACAACAATTCTACACCGATTGACAATAACATTTTTAGAACCACTGAAAATCATTCCTGGTATTGTGTTTCCTATCATACCGATTGTTTCAATGTCAACAGAAATCATTTTTAACAATGTCCATAATAAATGGAGATGCTTACAGTTGGATGATGTACGAACATTCCTAGTTTCTAGACCAACCTCTGGAGGAAACTCTCAAAGAGTCTTACTGGAAACGGCTACATAATGAGTTTGGATTAACTTTTTCATAACATGACTCTACCTAAGTTCATCAAATGCGTGATGAAAATAGAAATTTTAAATTTTTGTTCCTCTTTCAGGGTTCCATTATCGCTTGAGAACCATTGAATAATTTGTTTTACATATTCCTTGAATCCCTTTGAATTTCAATCTTATGCTAATGTTGAAATTATATTCATTTAATCAATTGTATTAATATACTGTTATTCCTGAAAATGTTTTGTGATTTTAATATACAGGTAATAACCCATATGGAAATCCACTGAAAAAATGGTAAACTTTAAAATAACAGAATAATGGTGTATATACCTTAATATTTTACAGAAAACTGCAAATTTAAATAAAGAAGGTAAGTTTAAAATATCTAATTTTATTTAGAAATGCCTTCAACTAATGAAATTTTACTGAGTGTAATTTATTGGTGTATGTTTTGTTACAATTTGCTCTAAAGTAAATATATAATATAATACCAATATGGACAGTTGTGTTAATCCATTGTCAATGATTTGTTTTCAGACCAATAACATGTCGAAAGATCAACCAATCAGTATCAAACATAATGGGGAAGTTTTTACAGTAGATACTATATCGTTTGATGGAACCATTTTGGATCTAAAAGAAACGATTTATAAGCTTACTAGAGTTCGTCCAGAGAACCAAAAACTAATTGGGCTTAAAGCACAATCTGGTAAGTAATATTTAAATTATTACCTTTAATATAATGTGCAAAGGATTTTTATTAAACTTGTTTTTAAAAATTAATCCATCATTTATTATTTTGCAAAACTGTTTTTTTTGTTATTTTAAAGGAAAATCAGTGAGTGACAGTCTTCAGATTTCAGATCTTATTATACGACCGAACATCAAAATAATGATGCTTGGACAAACAGAAGAAGCCATAGTAAGTTTATATTCATGTTTGGTTTTTTGTATCGTAGTAAAAAACACCTAAGAGTTGTTTCAATGTTAGCTACGCTTAGACAATAATTTTCTGTTATAGTTAACTACATTTAGCCAATAGTGTTCTGTTATGGTTAACTACATTTAGCCAATAGTGTTCTGTTATAGTTAACTACATTTAGCCAATAGTGTTCTGTTATAGTTAACTACATTTAGCCAATAGTG
>JAUZNC010026583.1:0-17307 GCA_034780395.1 Vannuccia rotundouncinata | reverse complement strand
AATTGTAAACGCGATAATTACATAAAACTGGTTTCAGGAAAAAAAACCATGGACAAAGGAATAGTGTGGACGCGCTGATTTTATGAAACCAGTTTGAGAGGAAAACTCACGGAAAAACGCACAGAAAAAGACCGGTAAAAAGGCATAATGTGGATTAAAAGAAAAAAATATATTCATGACTGTAGAACATTTTTAAAGGCGGATAATTATAAAATACATGTTGAAACTGTTATATTTTTAAATGAAACACAGCCAAAGCTTTCATATGCCAAGACAGATTATATTGACAAAAAAAAAAATATTTAGTTTTAGATAAAAATTTGTATTTTGTTTATAAAATTATAAAAATAAAATCAAACGCACAGTTTGACAATACGGTTATTTTGTTTACTATTTTTTGTGTTGCTACATAATTCGATGGAATAAGTCAAGAATATATTTTTAAAATAGCACAAGTCAGTTTTCGAATAAAAATATTCAGGATTCATAAAATTTATAAAATTAAAACATATTTCTATGAATTAATACATATTTTACCATGTCATATCAGGGCTGTTGGAAGAATTTTAGTATTGGTCTGCAGGGTGTACCAGAGTCAAATTATAAAGTTTGTGTTTATAATTAAAATTAAAAAAATTTAATTAGAAACCAGAATGATATTTTTTATTCACATAGAACAGTATGTTGGTCAATACAAATAATTTTTAACAGGATTTTTTCTATGACATTGTCACAGACAAGATTTTGGCAATTTTTTATCTATTTATATTAAAAATTGCCTTGTCACAGACAACATCTCATTTATAATAGCCATAAATAAATCATGATTGTCAAAAGGTACCTGTGAATAAATATATTGTCAGAATGAATACACCAATATAAGTAAATGTACAGTAACATATAAATTATATTATTTAAAATAATGTTACAACTCATGATTATTCATTTCAAAATTTACCAAAAAAAATTTAAGTCTGCTCACTACCTGTAATGAATTCATTGGCTATCAATTTTAAATCAATGCTGTCAAGTTCACATTAATAAATATGATTTGAGACACCTTATGGTTGAAAAACTTTATTCCCTATAGTCACATTGGTTTCTAGCAATGTTGGGTGCATTTTACCAATCTGTGCTTATTACTAATATGCACTGCACAAATTACCAATTTACATTTATTTTTGTAAATTTGACTGCTTTATGTTGAATTAAAAAATAATAATTCTATTACAAATATTAAGTAAAATTTATAAATATTTTGCTTCCTTTTATTAAATTTGTTTTATTAAATAATTTAAATATCACAATTATGAATTTGACTGCTTTCTATTAAATTAAAACATAATAATTATATTAAAAAAAAAAGTTGTTGGTTTAGTGTCGGCTAGCATGCCCAAGTGCATAGATATAAATAATACCTAATTAATTTATTTATAAATTAATTTTCTTTCCCACAAATAAATAAATAAGTCAATGTTACTTAATGAATAGAATATTATTTATTAATATAATCTCGTAATGACTTACACCATGATCCCAATCAGTTAAAAAATCAACTTTATCTCAATCATCTCCATTGTTGGTTTAGTATTAAATATTTTATTATTTAAAAGTGGTTGTATATAATTTAGATTTTTGAAATCCATTAGTAACATGCACAGTGCATATTAGTAATAAACTCAAATGGGTAAAATATGCCTATAAATAGTAATACTAAAATCAAATGGCTGACATTATATAATTCACTGAATAAGGTGTGTTATGCTGGGAAAGTTTTTTTGTAATTAAGAAACACATTTGATTGATATGCTGCCTTGGTCTTGTGAAAAGCATGAACTAAATAGGTGCCACTGTGTAGACAGTTGACCCAAGTTTAGGTCATCTTTGTAAAATTATGTCACCTCTATGAAGCTATCATTAAATGAGAGGTTGCTGGCTGCATTTATCTCCTTCAAAAGTACATAAATTTTATACACAGGTTGATTAACCCAAAAATAATATTTGAAATCTTGAAATCAATGGTCTGGTAATAATCTTCAATAAAAGCTGGATGATCACATATTCCTGACTCAATTTCAAATCAAAATGGTGCTTTTTTTTGCTCATGGAAGTTTGGGTTCTGATTTATTAAAACTAGTTTAAATGATTTTTCATCATGCATTTTCTTTTAATTTATGTCAACTATTCCATGCACTTCTGCAGCTGACATTAAAATGCTTGAGTTTTCAGAATCATATTTAGATTGTCAGTTATTTGCAAAATCATTTGTGAAAGAGAAAATTCAAAGAGCACATTGTATTGAGCCATTTGTCATTTAATTAAAATCATCCTATTTTTTGTTTCTGAATGCATTATGAAATTCTCAATAGTTTTGTCCTACAGATAATCACATGTTAATCCAATTCATCTATTACAGAAATAAAAATGCCACTAAAAAAAAGCTGTCAGAATTATTTGTCTGGCATCAGCCCTGCTTATCTTACATTACTTTTATAATGTAGGTTGTAGCCAACCAGTCTTGGGTAATTAAAATTATAATTATAAAAATAAAATGGCTATTACCCCAGATGCTGAGGGCACCATATCCATAATTACAAGTCCGTTTTTTAAAATAAATTATTAGCTATAGCCTTTACAATTTAATTAAGCCAGATGGTCTGGGGTTATAAGATTGTTATTTGTTATCAATTTAAAGAAACATACATTATATTTTGCATATATTTGCAACTATGTCATTATTAATTAGGTAAATATATTATCTAATTATTTTATTTTTTTCAATTTTGTGTGTTGGTCAATCAAGTTATTGGTACATATGACATACCTGGGTTCATGACTTTTTTCTAAAACAATTGCATGCACAAGATTTAAAGTAATTCTTGTCTGTTTACCTAAAGAAAAATACATACCTGGGTTACATATATTCATCAAGGCTCACTTTCACTAAGACAAAATGTTAGGATACCCTCTTTTTTATGGATCTATATTTATAAGTATAGTTTAGGTATCAAATAATTATGTTGACACAACATATTTTTATTGTTCAGGATATGGCCATGAGTACTCAAATTTCAAGTATATAGTAAAATCTGCCAGCCTGCATTAACCATGTGCCTTCCCTGTAACCTAAGGAGGATATATGTATCTGGCATACATTCAGAAATTTGATATACAAAAGAAAAGAAACAGGCTAAAATATTTGGCATACAAAAGTCATGGAATACAGAATATAAATTCATAATATTTTCAGGTTGACAGGCCTCCCATGTATCTCTTTTTTTCTATGGTAATTGCACTCCCAAGGTTTGTCTATTTCCTACCTGTTTATATATAAAATAAAGCTTTGTATGCCCAAGTTCTTTGTAATTAATGCCGTTGAAAAAATTTCTACATCTCACAGAGTTATAAAAACTGAAATTTTTGCTATGTAGCAGTTAAATCTTAAAAATTCATTTTATGTTTAAAACTAATACACCATTTTTTACAATATTTTTTTTAATGTAGTTAATAATGAGTCCATGATGCATGCTCATAGTAGTCATAGAAAATTTTAAATGTCTTGCTTTATAAATATAAATGTTTGAATCATTTTTCTGCTATGTGCAATCTATGTGCTTGCTTACACTCACAACTAAATTTATTTAGGGAAATTTTAATTTTGTCAGGATAAAGATTCAGAAAAGATTATGGACCATGATGATAGTATTACCTTAAAATTTCAGATCTGTATCTTTATTTGATATAATATAATTTTTTAGGATATTGATATTAAAAATATTTTAAAAATTAACTGAAACCTATATATTTTTTAACATTGGAGGCCTTTATATATATATAATACATAAAATAAGTTGAGTAATATTGTTGAAATTGTTCACCAGTTGCACACTTTTCTGCAAAATTCTATATTTTAATAATGAACTTTTGCTGATGCACTCCATCATCTTGTTAATTGTTCTTTGCTTGTTCTTATACACCAAGTCTTTCATCATAACCCAATTGAAGTAATCTGGTAGGGTGATATCTTGTAATTATGGAAGTTAATTCATTAGACCTCATATGATAGAAAAATGTTCATTATGGCATTCTTGAATTGTTATTTTATATTGAGATAGAGTCACATCTTGTTGAAAGTAAGCACTTTTCTATAGGCCATATTGAGCTCAAAGCATCTTCCAAAATTGTGGCCATCAAAGAAGATGGGCCCAATGATTCCTCCTGATTAGATGCAGCCCAAACAGTTAATCTTGGAAGATATTTTTCTTTTGTAAAATTGCACAAAATTTTTTTATACTGTATTATAATATTATTCTTGTTTTTATTTATCTAATACTGATATCATTAAGACAAACTTATGTCTAAAAATGTATTACTCTTTCATTTATAATAATAAACTAAAAAATAACACTCCTTTACTGCCTCACTTTCAAAAAAACTTGGAGGGGCCTCAGCTATGCCAGTTTTCTGGTTTCATTTCATATTTTAGGATGGAACAGATGATTTAAATTTACCTGCACCAATAAAATTATGTTATTTTTATAATATCAGGGTTCATACAGAAGCTCAAAGAGTTTTATCTTTAGAAATGGAATTTTATTTTCCAGTTACTATTTTATTATTGTTACAGTCTTGAAAATTTTCATTAATTCTGAAACATATTTATATTAAATTTCTTTGTTATACTTTCAGCATGAATAACTTTTTGCAATCTATACATGATTGTCTCAGTAAAGAAGATTTTAAATCAAGTGTAAGAACTTTTGTCATCATATTTTTAATAATTTGTTTTATTTTGAATAAGGGATGTATTGTTTTCTTTTAGTTAACTGATCGTAAATCATTATGGCTTGTTTATGGAAATGAGGCCTGTGATCTAGACAGTGTAGTCAGCGCTTTAGCCTATTCTTTCCACAAGCAAAAGGTTGGTATTCACTTTTCCTTATCATATTTGCCACATCTCACAATACACATATAGCCGTGTGAAAGTTAAAAATGGAATGTATTGTTTCTTTGTTCAGGACTTGGGCGAAACCCACCTAGTGGTCCCAGTCTGCAACATCGCCAGGGATAAACTCTCCCTCAAGGCAGATGTTCTCTGCTGGCTGCCCCAGTGCGGTATCGATCCTCAACTCCTGGTCTGTAAGGACTTGGAACAGCTCCAGGAGGCGATTTCTGTTGCTCTGGACTGTGAACACATCCACACGACACTTGTCGACCACAACTGGCCTTGTCAACCAGACCAGTGGATGATACCAACCATCCGCGAAATCATTGATCATCACAGTCAAGAACTTGGTGATGGTCCCGAGACCCTTCGGGCCCAGTGCTGGATGACCACGATCAAAGTGGGCGTTGGATCATGCTCCAGTCTTGTTGCTGAGAAATGTGCGGAGATGATTGAACGTGAGGAAATTGGTGCCGAGATGGCCAAAGTTTTGTATGGTGAGTCACTTTAATTAAATATATTTAATCTATTCTTTGTGGTATTAAATTTTGTAGGTATGATTATCTTATAGACTTACGCTGTGTAAAATGTATTATGTGTGAGCAAATTTTGTAATTTATGTCAATGGATTTTATTCAAATTATATTGTCCAGCTTTTTATTTGAAATTTCTATTTATTCACGCATTTTATATTAAAAATATATCGATTTTATGTTCATTTCCTGTTGTTTGTTTTTTAAAAGTTCATTGTCACGCCTGTTATATCTGATGCATAACAAATTTATAATATACAGAAATATTGAGTCTAATTGAGAAAAATGAAGTCTACCTATTATTTTTCCAAATCTGCGAGTTAAAATACATTGTAATGCCCTATTAGTATTCCTTTATTTCCGGCGTGTTAATATTCTATATAATCTAAACGAAGCTACATATCATTTCTAACTAATATCGAGGTAACATTCACCCTAAACGGATGTTTTCAACATGTTCACGATGGAAGAACATTTTTATTAATTTAATCACCAAACCGATAAAAGGAGAACGCTTATTATCTTTGCTTGTTTTAGTAAACTTTATACTAAATCAACAAGTAAATACATAGAAAACTAAGTAAAACCACCCTTTCTGGTGTTTGAAACTGTCAATTGGATATTCATCTAACTCTACTTTTTAAAAACAAATAATCAATAATTTCTATATCTTTTACGTAAGGATTTGAAATGTTCAATAAATCTGTTCAACGAACACTAATTGACCCTATAACATCAAACCACGGCGTGCAGCTTTTGCATACGTACTGACTGTGAACATAATGTGTACACGTTGTTTATAGTAAACATGTTACAATAGATTTTACACAGCAATTATTAGAGTGAGCTCTTCTATAGGTGTCGAAGTATATTTCGTGCTATAGTTGGCCAGATACCCGGCAATAATAGCCTAGAATAGGTAACAGGTAGCTCTTATAATAGAATTTCATACACACTTATTGAATTGAAGCATGTGTGTGTGTTTGTTTGGCCTGGCTTCATGTAAGCGACAAAAACTCGGTAAAGATGTGATAGATGTTAGATACTCACATCGTTAGCGGGTCCGTTTCAACTTTGACCCTCTGTTTTTCTTCTTCTTCTCTCTTGACTTAATTAAGAACAAATTTGATTATTATAAAGATTTGTTATGCAATATAAATTAATAATCGATAATATTTCGATTCGTCAAATAATGAATGCATTGATTTTTTAATTTAATTATATATGTTTGTTGATATTTATAAGTCATAATTAGACAGTTGTATTTCACCCTAGTTAACTGTATTATAAAGTCTTCTATATCATATGTTAAATGTGCCCACCATCATAACTATAATATACCTTCAGTTGGTTAGATTTTCGTCTCAGAACAATAAAAATTTCCCAAAAAATCATTCACTTTTTGCTTTAGCTTTGATTAAAATATTTTTTTTGTTTAATTTGTAGTTGCTCAGACTATTGTTAGAGCGTTTAGTGAATTTGTCTAGTTAGTGGGGTAGATTAAGGAAAAGAGTGTATTTTATGGGAACTAAAATAACATGTTTCAAACCCCTATATATATAATACATTGTATTTTTATTCAATACCGTGCCTATAAAATATGTATATTACATACATGTTCAGTATAATGTTAACATTTTTATAATTGACCCTTGAAAATTGCTTTAATGTCGGTTTAATTTTTATAATTGACCTGATTCGAGAACACTATTATATTAAATCCGTGTTGTAAAATCTGCCTTTCCGCACGTATCGTATTTATTTTTATGCTGAGATTTAAATTTCGCTGTTTATTGTTAATATCTTTCTACCTTCGTTGGTGAAGTAATTGATCTGTTGAAGTCTTATCTATTCTTGTGACAATGCTATATAGGGTGCTTGCTACTTTGGGTTGTTAGGCTATCTGATACGTGTAGAACAAGTAATAGGACTTTATTGATTACAAATATTGCTTCGATAAGAAATTTTATAATTATTTAAAATAATAATAAAACAATAATTATTCACAATACAAATTTAGTTTATTGATTTTTACTGGCTAAAATCTTTTGACATTATTAAATATTATATAAATTAATGAGTTATATATCCTGTGACTTCAGGCGCGATTCTCACTGACACAGTGTGCTTTTCTGAGTTGGCTGACCGCTACAGACAAAAGGATGTCGACATGGCTGCCATGTTGGAACACCGAATGGGCATCACCGATGACAATCGAAAATCGATACGACAAGAGTACTTTGACTCCATACAGAAGGCCAAACATCAAGGTAAATAGCTGATATTGTTCCTAATGTTTCGATCATTATGGTCGTGGGGTTCTCTGACAGTTACATCAAGTATATACCCTAGTTACCTACAAGATTGAATGCTTAGTTACATAGTATTAGCACTCTCGTATTTTCTTCTAATACTTATTTTTTAAATCAAGCTTGGTAGAAGGTGCTGATTAATTTTAAAATATCGATACTGCGTCGTTTTTTATTTGAAAATATGTAGCTTTACCTTCTTCCATCATTCGTTTATATTATAAAGATAGAATGGTAGCTGCAAAGGAAGTTGTCTAGTAGGACACCCAGACTAATAAATCACAACATTTTATGTCCTGACCAATTGATTAGTTCTACTGTAAATAAAAAACGTGGTTGTAAACTTTTTTCAAAAGAACTAACACGTTCTTTTATGTGAAGAGTTCATTTTTACATTTTTGACCAGTAATGTTTGAAAGTTGGATATTACTAGATTATATTATAAAGAATAAAAATTCACTCGCATTTAAATTAATAGTTTTAGTACAATATACTACTTACACGGAAAGCGTTATCGAGATTTATTTATCAGAGGGTATATCCTTAAAACGTGTGAGGCAGTTTTGGTTTGGTACATTCGATCAGGAATGTCATTGTTTGGTTGTAATATAGTGCAACTATTTAATATTTTCGCCAACAGATTTATATTGTATTTTAGTAGAAAACTTCTTAAATAAGATACATTTGTTTTCTGATTTTGTCACTCTAAAAGACAAAAATCTTTTTTTCAGTAATAATTTCGCTGTTTAATGATAAATAAATAAATAAATGTTATATTAAATAAGTTAGTCTAAAGGGTGTGGATTTTTTCTTTAGTGCCTAATGTGTATCCTTACATTTTGAGGAGAGGGGTATTTTTGCTCAAATTAATTTCGTGCGCAATTAAAATGTTTGACTTTGAAAATATATAATGATTCTGTTTTTTAATTGAAATAGTTATTGATAAATGCATTCTATAAAATGTAGGAAATCATTTTATTTATATTTGACTTTTATTAGTTACGATATTCTCGAAAAGCGCTGTTTTAATTGTCTGTGTTCAATGCTTTATTTTGTAGAATTTATCATAATAATAATTAGTAGTTGTTGATGGTGTTGTTTGTGTATTTTATTTTGTAGATGTTTTGTGTATTACAAGCTTCAATTAAAACAGATAACAAAATATATTTAAAACAGCTAAAAAATTGTTTACAATAGACCTTAGATACTATCAACAGTTTTTATGTGAGCAGGCTCAACTGCTTAGCAAATAAAATACAAATTGAAATAGGCTTTTGTCAAGTTTATAAAATGAATGAGAACTCGGTTAATACTTTTGTTCTACAAACTAGAAAAGGCTTGCTGTTTTAAGACGGCCTCGTAATTAGTGAATAAATCAAGTTCATATTGTCCTTAACAAAGGCTGTCTACAGTATGCCTTTGGTTCTTCAGTAGGTCTATTGCAACTTGTTGAACTTTTAAACATAATAGGTAGTAGGTGGGTGCAGTATCGCCGAATATCATGTACTTGAAGATAAACTTACATTTTATTGTAAAGTTCATAGATCATAATTTAGATATGGAAAGGCTGTCGCTCAATAATTCAATTATGTACCCAATTATGAATTACAAAGAAATAAAATCATGAAAAAATAATTTTTTGAAAATTCATTTGCATTTCATTCATTCAATCAATTTATATATCTAATGAAATATAAAATTCAGAAATAGATATTATCGATTTTTAAGAAAGTGAAATCAATTTCTACTGAAATTGTACAGCTCGTTTATAGCTAGTTATTATTTAGTAATTTATTCACTGATTAGTTTTTACTATTTTTAAACAAATATATACAAATCGTCTTAGCTAGTTGATTTCAAATTTAGAATATTCTATTCTCACTAAACACGAAAATCAGTGAGCTACATGTGCAAACATGTATAAATACGAAATTACGCTAACCCATGTGATATGTATAAGTACTCTTATTACTTCTGGAGCCAGTCGATAATAGTCTCTTCAAGGTCTAAAAATAGGTTTCGACAACGTCAAATATATTATACTTTAAGAATATAATGGTCATGCGCCAGATATTGTGATGGGTTAATAATTATCATGTGGTACCAAACTGAACTTTTGACGAGATAAAGGATGCTGTCAAAAATAGCGAAATAATTTCGACAATATTTATAGCAAGTAAAATCAATATTTAGTTAAATGCTACATTTCCTGGATAATATAGAACTATTAAAGAGTTTTATCGCGTAGGAATCTTAACATTTTTAAACTGTTCCCTTTCGAAAGACGAGATATATAATATGTCTTGATACATTTTACGGACAACTTTTTGTAGTTAATACTTTGGCTTACAAGATTTAAGTAGAACTGCTTTGTGTGACTAAATTCAGATAGTAATTATTTGTGAGGATAAAAAATGACATTAGCGATATATAAAATGAAAAATTGCAATCACAGTAGTTAAATAAAGTATACATAGATCATTCTGTAATAATTAATGTTTTTCAAGACTATAAAAATAAAATTTCCAGGGTAATATAAAAAATAAAAGATATTTTAATAACTACGCTAATTCTTAAATCAAAGTCAAATGTTTTTTTAAGTCATTTTAATGCTTTTATTTATAATTATTTTAGACTATATTTGGTATTTTTTTGTATATTGCTGGCAATATATTTTAAACTTGAATGTCTTCTGAGAAATCACACTCTTCATATTATAACCTTTTACGTAAACCATGATTGAACAAATTGTATTGTTTACGAGTTTAAAGCTCTGCTACTCGATAATAGCAGAACTTTTGCTCAGATATAATAGATTTCAAATGGTATGCGTAAAACCGTGGTTGCTATACTAAAGTGAGGCCTTAACAACGTCTTATCGCATCTTGAGCCGCAATATGCTGACACGTTTTTATCAAAATCGTTCAACGTTTTGATAACTCCGAATGGTTTTGTGGTTTATTTGTGGGGTTTCTTTCAAGCATTAAAGTAGTTTTAGACAAAATTGACTCACTTGGTGAAGTGCAATAATGTCAATGACCCACAACACTGTCGTAGAACTGTTTATATTTGATTCATTAACTTCGCTTTTTGACTTTAGAATACTCCATTTAATAAATAATTTACTTCTGATACCGTCCTGTAGAGTTTGTTTTACATGTTTGATCGTTATAAGTTTTAGTAAACCCGTCCCTCTTGTTATTCAGAGCGCAGTTGTGTCTACGACTATTTGGCGGCAGATGTCAAATCCGATAACTGCAAACAGACCAAGTGGGCGGTTTCCTCAGTACTTCAAGACCACGAGGTTAGTCTCAACTTCAATGTCTTGTTTTTAAAGATTTTATTTAGTTTAATCCAATTTAAAATTATTTTTAATGTGAGTTACTTTTATAGCAAAAGGTTTTCATATAATATATTTATACTCGAATGTGATATAAATCCAGTAGGCATATTTTTTGTAAAAATAATGCACCTCGTAGTCTTGTGTAGAATAAAATCTTTGTTTAACTTTCACACCTTTTGGAAACTCTTAATATTGCTCTTTGTACACTGTATCAGATTTAAACTGATCTATCTCCCGTGCGTTATTAACAAACGTCACAATATTTTACATTGTATCCAAACTCTTCCGGAGAATAGTTTTGAGGACAAGCAACACGAAAAATTACTTTCTCTATTTAAAAGAACATCTTATGTGACCCAGCTTATACAACCAACCTTGGATATTCAGAAATAATAACCTGGGGTCTTGATTTATGCTGTGTCCTCATTGTTTTATTGTCGTGAATGTTTTTTTTTAATTAACGGCATCTATACCGATTTTTGATTGTAGCGCAGCGCTGCTATAAATAAATGAATGACCTATTACCGATAGTTAAGGATATACATTCAATCCTTGGATCTGATATTTTCCTATGCAGAATTTAAATGCTTTGTTTCCTGTGAACCAAAGGGTTCTGAGTAATGTTATCCTCTACGTATTATAGTTTTGCGTTTTAAGATAACATATATTTCACAATACGCGCGGAAACACGAAAGCTTGAACAAACGAACTGTAATAAAAGATAACAGAGAGATTTTCCCTTTGCAACATGATGACATTAAAAAAAAGGATCAGAAAGCCCGTGTTGCAGTAAAAACTTTAATCTTCTTACAAATTTTCGGAGATCCACTCCATAGACGTGTCTTCTTTCTGTTCCGATTTTAATTTTTTATTATAAAAGATTTTAGAAATTATCAGCAATATGTCGCGTTATTCAGTTTTCTTGTTCTTTTGGGGACAGCTTTGCAGTGTATCGAAGAATATAATATGCGCGTTTGTTATTATGGATTGGCATATATTATTAAAGGGATCTTTTAAATCTCACACACTCTCTCCACTTTTCAGCGTTTGATGGCTCTTGACGATTACAACAGGGATGTAAAGCGTTTTATCGAGGAGGAGAGTGTTCAGCTGTACATCATCAACTGCGCGACTTCCGGTAAACGATGTCTTCTGATGTATTCAGATAACGAGGATCTTCTAGATCAGGTAATAATCATTTGATTTCCGTGTCCCGGACTAGGTTGTGATATTTATTTAATTGAAATCTGTCGGAATAATTCTATATTTTGAATAATCAATATAACGGTTGATTAATAGCGTAAGTATGTTTAAAACACGCTTAACTATCTACACTGTTCAGCTGACCAAAATGCAATAGTAATTAGCGTCCGTAGAGAAATATATCTATAATTATGTCTATTCGTCTATATTCTTACTTTAAAAGATACACTGTTGTACACATTAGTACACAATATTATAATATTCATATTACATAAATTCAACGATCCAACTAGTACTTACATTTTTAAGAACATCCTTAATTATTTTGTATACGTATTATATAATTATTTAACAATACAATATAGGAGAATTCTACTGTACTATATATTTATAAACAATACCAAATTCATGAATTATATACTGTGATCTTTTAAAATATAAAATAAGGATCAAATTCTAAAATATTGTCGAAATTTATTACCGTGTATAATTGAAATCCGTGAAGGTTTCCGTTTAAATCAGTTAAACAAAGATTTAAAATCAATTTATTGTATTTCAAATTTAAATAAATGTTGCATTTATAACAATATTATAAATAGGCAATGTTGAAGGCATTTAGAAATCGTCTACGGTTCTTTAATTATCTGTATATAACCTCATTTGCTCTACCATTTCAGTTAGTGAAGTATCTGGTCGCCCAGTCCTCCAGCTCCCCCGAAACCCTCATGATCAGCGTTGGCATGCGCGCAGTAGTCGTCGCCCCTAACAACACACGCAAATGGCTGCTCCCACACCTCTCCGCCTTCTTCACGTCCAGTTGGGACAGCAACCAGAACAACAACCTGTCCCCCCTGGAGTGTTCAGGCCGCGTGGACACCCCCTCCAACAGCTACGATGTCACGCCGGGTGATGTGGGCGGTACCGCTGAAGAGGTTGGCGTCTATTGTGAAGAGGTGGAGGCCAGGGATCGGGAGAGGAAGTTGGGCGACAACCTGCTCTCCTCGCTGGTGAATAATAAGAGGACCCTGGCTTTGGTGGAGCGGAAGAGGGAGGCGCTCAGCTTTGACGGTGATGAGGAGACCGGCGAAGGCCAGGAGGTGATGATCACGAGGGGGACACCGCCTACTGAACCAGCTGGTGAGAATTGTGGCTTGAAAGGGGCTTGAATTTAAAGTTTAGAAGTTTGGAATTGAATAACTTTTGAATGCATTGTTTTTTTTATTATTTTAGAAATTGAGGGAGCAGAATTTTTCTGTCTTTTGGACAGATTATTTGTCGTTGTGTAAAATTCTATAATCATTAAAAATCCAAAAAGTCGCCCAAATGTTGCTTATAATAAAGGAAATATTAAATATAATTATAATGACTATTTTATTACAACAGCAAAGTTCATTCAACATATTATTATTATAAGGTCAGGTAAAAATATCTTACCGATAGTGTTCCCAATGTTTTCCATCAACTGCAGAACAGCGACGTTGGCGTCCTAAAAAGTTCTGAATTGTTCTATGCCTCAGTCAATACATTCTTTGAAGACTGAATGTCCATAATTACTCTTCTTAGTAACTGAACATCTCCTCTCTGTAAACAAACAGATCTTCCTTCTTTCTTAGCAATCCACGAAAAAGCACCAAATGTCCACAAAAAGGATAGTCGTTTGTCTATTCCCACTAGCAAATCATGCTGAATGACGGCTCACCTGATTACCACACCTGCTTCCATTTTTCTTGTGCTTCAAAATGCTGATGCATATCATCACACTTTATCTTTCGAGTTTGTTGATCTGGAGTATTGGAGTATTGCATTAAAGTGGACTGTTTAATTGTACTCAGTATTGACATTTACTTGATTATCTATGAATAATGCTATAAAATATAATAATGTAAATACATAAAAAAATGTTTTGGGTTTTATGAGAGGCACCCTGTATATAAAAGAAAGTGTTTCTGTGAAATATTCTCTATTTAAAGCAAGGAGATCAATTAGTTTTGGTATTAGCTTATTTGATCGATTTGGTAGAAGGATTTTTCACACATAAGAAACCTTTTAAAATGAGTAGAAATCGATAGCATTACACCGTGCTCTAGATACTTATTTAGATTGATATCTTTAAGTGTCCACATCTTCTTACCTGCTTGCTGACTTAGTCGGTGTATTCTAGAACCATTTAACAGAATTCTTATACCCCAGATTAGATCAACAGTTTCCGAAAAAGTGCCTATGAGTGTAGAGAGAAATTTTATTTTGTATTTTTTATATTATCTGGCGTATACCCTACTTGCATGTTGTTGATTATAATTTTCGCATAAAGGAGAAGTTTATGATGTCATTTTAATCAGGAAACTTTTCCCCATCCTTGCTTACTACATGCGGTGCCCATTGAAAAGGAAAATTGATCCATCTCTTCCTTTTTTATCTGCTGGTAATGTTAAATTTGTGGTTGTGCAGTTGATTTTTATTTTTATTTAAGCCATGCATAAATCTATTCCTAGCCCGTACACAAGCCGAAAGCTATTTATACCCGTTTACAAAAAATCTGTCTCCAAAATTTGTTGATTCAAAACATCGTTCCTAGATTTAGCTTGCTAATAATTATTCTGTTCAGTAATAGATTTCGATATTTGTGTATGTTGTTACTGGCGGATAATTTCATTAGTTAGGTACAATTATTAGTTTTAGAGATAATCTAACATTGTATTTCCGTTTCGTTTGCAATGTTTATTTTCTCAATAATAACTTTGATCAATATTTAATTTAAATGATTTAATCGGTCAGTTTACAATGCATTTGTTTTTCCGTGTATGTTATAAACATCGATATTTCATTTACGTGTGATTATTCCCGCATTTGCTAAGGATAAAACCATTTGAATTTTGTTTAAATAAATCACATTGCTTTTAATGAACTCATATCTGGGTCAGATTCATTATTGTTTCAGAAATGTTGCCATTATTTATTCTGAAAACATTATCTGTGAGGGTGATTTCAATAATTCAGGTGTAATGTTCGTTCCCCACAATAAATTGGCTGTTAAGAAAGTGTGTTGTGGGGTTTCCTTAATTTGGTCTTAGTGTTTGCGATATTCATTTATCATCGGTTTTTATCTGTTGACTCGCGCTTGGGACGTGTTCTCTATCAGGGGAGATTGCTGTCATCGTACCAAGCGATTTATCTTGAACAAATAGTTGGACATCTGATTTGTGGACGTATAAATTGTGAATATTTTCTTTTTTATATTAAAATTAAATTGATGACCCCAAGAGGGTTGGACAAAAGATATTCGATCTAAGAATAATTGAAATTGTACTTTTAAATGCGTTGGAATCATTGATATCGTAATAATATTTAGTTAATATTAATTTAATAATAAAAGTTAATTACGATATCGATTGTTGGAATAGTATGAATCATTAAATCAAATGTTTAGTTTCAACCAATCAGGATGGATTATTGATTATATATTAAATCTACAAATTAGAACTGTATTTTTGAATCTGTCGTAATAGTATGAGTCATTAAGTCAGCTGTTACATTTCAACCAATCAGGAGGGATTATTGATTGTATTGTATATCACTCTGCAGGCACCACATACACACCCGATAACAGCTGCAGTGACTCTGAGGAGCCCAGCGACAGCTACCCCTCGAGTAGCGGGAGCAAGGATAGAGCTCTGCCCTCTCTCAACAACCGGCAGACTCTGGAACGCGTCCGGGAGAAACGTCGCAAACACCGTGCCGGTCTCCACCAGGGAGCGGAGGAGAGGAGAGGCAGCGGGGAGACTGCGTCCTCTAGCGATGAAGAGGACGAGGGCTGTGATGGCAAAGGGGCGACGGGGAGGAGCAACCGAGGGGAGGAGGAGAGTTCAACCTTCACACCGACCAATAGCTACTCGGAAGACACGCCCGATGTGATGCAGTTGCATAGGAAGGCGTCCACTGTGGAGGACCCCAATTCTCAGGTGAAAAATCCTTTTAAAAAGTTTCCATAAATTCTTTAAAAATTCTGGAAATATATTTTTCAAGTCGGTTTTTTTCTATTTTTTTGCCCTGGAATGGGGCAGTGGAATATTAAAGGGCAAATTATTGCAGATGAGGCAAAACTGCAAAAAAAACAATGCTATTCAAATATTTATCGTGTAAAATGAACATGTTTAGGTCTTGGAAAACTGTAACAGTCTTAGAAATTATTACAATTAATAAAATGTCTTTGAAAGGCCGTTACGTTTATAATGTCCACTATTCTTCATTTTTTTGGTAATTATTTGCAATACGTTACAGGTTTTATCAGCCATCAACGACAATATTCAGAACAATAGCGGCACATACAAGTCAAATGCGTTAATTAAAATTTTTATCGACAAACTCAATTCAAGTCCGAATTTTAGCATTCAACAACGTAATAACAGTTAGATGAACGTCAGTTCACTTCATATATTGATTCATGTCAAATCAACAACGGCTTATTAATATCAAGAGTAGTGTTCACCTAAAATCGTTTTACGCTTAAAAGAAGCTCCTACGCTGAGTCAGTCTAATATTCATGATGCCCCGTGCCAGAATAGTACAGCAAGATAAAATCAGAATCATTCAAATGGGGAAGATTACGTGGAAGTGGCCCGAGTCTTGGGGGATAAAAAGAGGTACCGCATGGTCAATCATCCGACGTCATCAAATGCATGATGTTGTCGTTCGCCCGAGAGGTGGTGCTCATAACATAAAAGTGGACGACGAAATGAGAGAAGAGTGCGTCAGAATAGTTGAAAACCACCAAGAATTTACGCTTATTCAAATAAAAAGATATCTTCAGATAGCGTAACCACAAAAACCTCAAGCATGCGTCAACACAATATGCAGGATTTTAAATGGGCAGCTGATAACCTTGAAGAAGCTTGAGACGAACGAGCAAGACCGAAATCGGGAAGACGTTAAGCTAGCAAGAAGACATTTTGCAGAATGGATATTGAACATGGGTGG
>JAUZNC010026572.1:6371-20448 GCA_034780395.1 Vannuccia rotundouncinata | reverse complement strand
GCTTAGAATGAGTCATTGGAATTACAACTATCCTGCATCTATTATTACTTCGGTAGTTAGCTCAGAGTTTATTACTCTCCAGGATGGTATTATTAGTTTATCATATAGATTAACAAGTCTAAAAACGAGAAGAGAACTGCAGAATGTGTAATGTGACACACGAGGCTGTAAATTTAGAAGGAACACGTTTAACGTTACTAGCAATACAATGGAGTTCAAGGTCCATTCTTACAATGCCCTATTGACATACTTAACGTACACACTGAGATCGGTGCTAGATTATTATTATACGTGCATTCATAGCTAGTCTAGGATTTACACACAATAAATAATAGCCTGGAATATGTCAATAATATATTCATTTCCATCTATCCACTCAGGAACCATTAGAGGACATAATATAACATGGTGTACACAAAAGAATCGCTGTTTTCTCGCATATGTCGCCTTTATAGGTTGGTTAAATGACAATAAAAAATGTTTAAATGCTGGTTCGACTGGACAGTAATGGTTACCGACGGTTTTATAATAAGTCACAAAAATGTATAAGTTGTTTTACCATATTCACAATAAGAGTGTTTTAAGCATACTTTACTTATTTAAAAAATATGGTACATTGATTGTAAAGATACAACAATTTGTATAGCATACTATCACGTTTATATTTGCAATGCCCTTCACGAAAAGAACTTTAAAATGACACTAGTGAAGGAAGGATTATCAGTGTCATACTATAAACAGAGTTTTTATCAAGTTGTTCAAATTGGGTGTGCTGTTTATAAAAGGTCAAAAGTACCTTTTTAATGATCACAGGTTAATGTAAGGTATGCTCCCTTTTCCCCACATAGGAATTTTGACGTGGAAATTTATTAGCAATCAGGGAAAATAAAACATGGTAATCTACTTAGTATAGGATTTACATCCGCTTATGAAGCTAAAGATAGCGAGAGCGGCAGGATAGGGGTAAACAGACTTCAACAGGGGTCAAATACGTTCACGAATTATTCATTCAATATAGTTGTCTCCTGGAGGTGTAGTATTAATAATCTAGAAAATAGGAAAACCAGTCTCAGCTATTTTAGAGGAGAAATTGATCCACAACCAACAGCATATTATTCAGTTGTATTCCTATGTGTGTATAAAAGGGCGCACAGCAGGAGACGAAATATCCATACCTTAGCAGAGCAGCTGACTCGGTTCTATCTCATCTTATTTGCACATGAATCTCGTAGATAAGTAACAAGCTTGTACTCTCTATAAAGATGAATTTATTACCCCGTGATTCATTTTATTAGCAGTAGAAGTCCGTCTCTATATATAATATGTCTTGCGCACTTTGTATACAGCTAACTATCGCGGTAGGTGCAAGCTTATTACTAATATTATCGATAAATTCTTCACTCACCCCCGTTCTGTTTTTTCCTTCCTCAAATATAGACTTGTGAAGTTACAAAGCTGCCACATTTACAATTTCAGCATGTTAAAATTAACGCGAATTATGTAGCGTTTGAAAAAATCGTTTAGCATGAAATTGTTACCTTTTTATATACAGTCAAAATCAGTTTTAAAGTCAATAGGTGGTATAGAAAAATGATCAAAATAGTTAGCCAGCAGAATATAAATGAATCATAATATAAAAATCCAATATAGTCTTACACTATAATTAAATATTGATTTAAAAATAAAACGCTTACCGGCTGCTGTTTCTTGCCCCTTTTCCGTGAACGTTTCCGGCTTTCTTTAGTAACACCGAAGACACTGTCAATATCTGAAAGTGCAGAGGTGGCAGCGCTGTCAAAATATATGGTACGATGGAGTCGCTTACAGTAAATGTTACAGTTCACAAGGCAGTAATTACTGTCTGGATTCTATTGTTGATCAGAGAAGAGATTTTTAATGACACAACTTACGAGGTTATTGTATACTTACTGCTCAAACTCAAGCATCAACAAATTTAAGAGAACATCCAAAAGGATGATGCCATTTAAACAAACACACCGGCTGACATAATATCATTCTAAACAAAATGACACCAATCCAAACGCCCTAACTTCATCAATTAATTCATGACATAAATATTTGTTGATAGCGGTGGTATGCACAGACATACATAAAGTTATGCCTGCATCATAATGAGAGTAATATAAGGTGCCGTTTATAATTCCCCAAATGAATGACCTTCGCTCTTGATGGCCATCATTATGCAAAGTTTACTATCAAACAGCTTTTAACATTGTATTATTGACGAGCCTGACTCAAGGGTTATTTGCATACCTGCTGGTTTGCGTTTAAAGTTTTCAGAGCGGGTTGAAGAGATTTTATACCCGATCTAAGCAGTTCATGAAACAAAGAGTTTATACAACTTGAAGTTCTACTTCATCACGTATATAAAATATAGAGATAAATATTATTTGTTTAATTAAAACAATAATTAAACCGGTCCGTTTAAACTATTGGATTGGTAACAGCGATGCATTATATTCTAATTAGTCAAGTACAGAATATCCAATAAATTACCAAGGTAGATAGATATCAGTATCAATAAGTTCTTGAAACAATATGCCTTTAATCTTTCATAACTAATGTTTCCGTTTGCGTGACCACAGTCTAATTAATATCCGGAAGAAATTGAGATATTTTAGATAAAAAACGATAAATTTTAAAATAATATTAATCAAAATAGTAAATTACGGTTCAATTATATCAAATGATTTAATGGTTTCCGCAGCAAACACATTTAAAGAGTGCAACCTCTCTATTTTCCATACGAAAGCTTAACAGAGACCGGAAGGAACAAAGCTATTTCGGCCGTCCGCTAACGGGGTGATTAAAGTTACTGAAGCTGAACACAGATCAAAAGTTCACGTCCCCAAATAGAATAGGTAGATAGAGAGAGCGAGGCGCAGGGTGGAAATCAGAGAATAGTAAATAAACCCTGGGCCACACAGAGCACTCCACCAAGAAGACATTAAAACGTATCCAAGCTGTAAATAGAGGGTGGACCATGATATCAGCATTATCCAACAAAGAGTAGAGAGATTGGAATGTAGAGGTCACAGAGGTTACCTCTTATAGGCAGATAAAGGGCATCTTTGTGTTATGCGGGATCTCAAAACCAATGGCCTTGTCTGACTGATTTTTTTGTGATGACCCTGTACGGAACACTTAAACAAGAGACTGGTTTGGTTTGTTGATAACACAGGACCGACTCTACTGTAGGTATCTCCATTTATAGTTTGTGTTTACCTATAAAAGTGGACACTGTGTTTACCTGTCAGAATCGTGTTTTGGTTTGGCAATGGTGCTGCGAAGTGCAAACAAGTGCACATTATTATCAATAGAGGGTTTGTTGTGAGATCTCTCCCGACCAGATATTTACGTGACCGAGATATCCACTTAATGGAAAGTTACACTCCCATGTTTACCGATATTTATTCTAAACTCTGTTTTGGTAAAGCCACTTTTAATCTGTTATTAATCAATATAATATAAACATAGAAACATAG
This sequence comes from Vannuccia rotundouncinata, assembly GCA_034780395.1. Taxonomy (NCBI): domain Eukaryota; kingdom Metazoa; phylum Platyhelminthes; order Proseriata; family Coelogynoporidae; genus Vannuccia; species Vannuccia rotundouncinata. Next base: position 16,942 of record JAUZNC010026572.1, on the reverse strand, counting down.
AAAGCGTACTGCGATAAAAGACCATTTTTGTTTTGTCGAAGATACAAGTTGCAGATAAATATTTTCCGATAGGTTTTTTATTCAAAAAATTGTTTAATGAAGTTAAATTAACGAATGTTTTTCTTTGTAATGTAATGAAGGAATAATTTAATGCATAACAACAAAATAACATCGAAATATCAGTTTATATAAATTGCTATATTTGAAATGAAACAAAATGAATTTTTTAGTTAATTGCAACATATCCGTAATAAAATTATTATCTGTACGTCTGAATAAATAATTTAATCTTGCTTTATCCCGATTATCTACAAGCAGCCGGATTTTAGGAGAAGGCATTATATTAAAACGCATATTTATATCTACAAAATAGGAGTATAATATTTCAAAGAAATTATACAGGTATTTCAATCCCAACAAATTTGCAATCATATATTGCCTTTCAAATGATTCGTTAGCTAAGTTGAATAAAACTATGGTAATAATAAATTGGAATCTGGTAGCATTGAAACAAACAATAGGAACCGTAAACAATAACAAATGAAAGGTTCATTGAACTAACAGTGCACCTCACACAATAGAAGGAATTTTCTCATGACTGTCAACGCATTCCTGCAATTCAGTCCAAGAAATAAGAGTATCGTAAGTCTATTGAGAACAACCTTATGGTCCAATGATCACAATAAATAATTGCCACTTCTTTTAAAACATATAGACAATAGAAAGGTTCCTTATTTCTGAATTAAGTAGACCAATACAACACTATAATATATTTTTGAAATTACATAATGAATGTATCGATGCTCAGACTACAATTATTAATTTAACAAATAATTCTCTACAGTTGAGAAAGCATAATAAGCACCGAGCCGAAAGCATTACGATGGAATGCCTCGTCAAATGAGATAAAGAATCAAGCAGAGATGTTGATTATTAATGAAGCCATAAGAAATCTAGTGAAGCAGGGATGTTTTTGATCATTGAATTGGAATAATTAAGCTTACGACTTGAGGGTTATCGTTAAAAGATACAAAATGTTGGGTTTTAATAGACATACAATAAATATATTAGAGACAACATTAAAAGTACTTACTGAATTCTTTGTGAAATTGAAGATGAACGAGATTAGGATCCAGCGCTAGCGAGACTGATTGGCTCCCATCTTTGAGCTCAACATGCCATTGCTGTGAAAAAACAAAACAATATTAAGAAAAAAGCTGAATACAGAGAACCAAAATATTATTATTATTATTATTAAAGAGTTTGAGTAGGGATCGGATTTATTTATTATAGTGCTATAATTTGGATAAAAAGGAATTATTTCTATTTCCCGGGGGACAAAACCAGTCGATAACAGACTGAACAACTAAACAACAGCTTATGAAGTTAAGGGGTGTTGCCTATAAGCAGAGAGGTTGTAGTATTGAACCCAGCCGGGGAACGAGTCAGTGTTTACATTCCTTGTTTGTGTTCGGTAAACAACCGCCTAGATCCACTGGCTGGAATAATAAAAGGCTAGCTCACAGAACCAGAGGAATATAGCAAGAGCAGCGCGGGGAGAGAACGCCATCAATAGTAATATATTATTATGGTATTGCCTTTTTTCCCCGGCAAACATTGCCACTAGTTCGATTCGAATCATATTCTCAAGGTCGAACCAAAAAGAAAATAAAGAAAGGACGTAGGAAGACGAAGAGGAGACTTTATATTCGGAGTGGAGTAAGTGCTGAGTAAAGTCGTCTAAAGTAAAGAGAGAAGGAGAATTCTAGCTTCCCTGGCGGAGGTTTCATGCAGTCTGAAAGAGGAGCTACGCAGAAATAGCTTGTCATGATTATTCAGACCAACAACAAGGGGAAATGAGTGGGTAGGGGTGTACACTGAGAGAACGAAAAACTGGAACGAACGCGGAAATAGTTTCTAGGTTGCACATGATGGCAATGCGAAATTCGATCAATAGAATATGTTGTGTGAGAGAGAGGGAGAGAAAGAGATGAAGATAACTCTTTGCCTACGATCTAATTCTTTTTTGTATACTATATTCTCTATTTCTTTCTTTCTCGACGTTTCCATGGGATCTGAGGACTTTACTGAACAATTCAGCTCTTGCCTGAGGCTCCCATATGATAATAAAATACGAGAACGGGAGCGAAAGGGGAGGTGAATTATTCCCTTCATTTCTTTGTCTTGTGATGTAAATTATTGATGGGTAACAACTCGTAAAATGCATTAACTAATAATAATTTGCGACTATACGACTATTACAATAACAATATGATAGAATGCGACTTTTGGAGGAGCCTCCGCCTATAAAACTAACCCAATTAATCGATAAAAGCATTATCATAAATTAATTACCAAGTGAGTATTGATTTTCTAGAAGGCTAATTAATAATGAGGCAAATACTGGCGCCATAAAAATCTCATTCTTACACACACGGTTGCTAAATGAGCCATTTGACAATAGGTAAAACTTTTATTTTATGTCGGACGTGCGGTGATTAACGATGTTAGGAAATGTTTTATACTTAACAACTGCATAATAATCTTAACGAGGAGAAACATTTTAATTTATAGGATATAAATATTATTATAATCCCATGACTATTCAAATTTAAACTGTTCCACACAATATAGATTAATAAAGTAGATTTTATAAATACCCAATACTAGTCAACATTAAATTAAATTTAAAATAAATAGCTTCAAAAATTATTAAAACGAAAAGTTATTTTTGTCCCTTAAATAACAAATATATTACATAGTTATATATTTACAAAAAACTTAACGTTTTACAACATTTTAACGACGGCAACATACGCCAATTTTACGGTAATAATAAAACAACGTCACCGAAGGTATTCAAAATAAAAATTATTAATGTGAAAAGCCACATTTAGGAGCAGTACAAACCCATTAACTGATATCCTTATCTATACTTTATATACACAACTGGTGTCCAAAGTAGTTTATATTCTCGTAACCTTTTACCTATTGGGTACCTACTTACAACATATAATATGGTTTTAAGTGCTCAGTACACTTACCAATGACCTTTATACAAGTCAAAAGTACGAAATTCTGTTAAGAAAATAATACTTCTTAGAATACTTTTAAACAAGTTGAGAAGATTTAGATCATTCGACAAAATAGTAGGAATAGATCCTATAGAAGAAGATTCACAAAAAGATAGTTAAATAATTAGAAAACTGTCCAGCTATGATTGATGAGTCAGGGATTCAATTATGCTCTTGATATTGAGACAGTTCGCTTTCAACTTCTTTTAACAATACAAGAAATATATCATTGGAATGCAATTTAATTAGCTGAGTAATTACTTCTAACCATAAAGCTACTAATTAAAGAGCATCCTTCTTCCATACACCCATTAGAAATGTCGACTATTAAACTCCTTAGTTACGCACGCAGTGCACATATATAAAGCCATCCTTACAAAACACTCGCGACTTTTAATTTGATACAATTGTAAAAGTAACCTTCCCCTCAAAAAAATCTACGCACGAAGAAGGATACACAGATTTTCACATAAACATATTGAAAGATGGTTCTTCGTCTTTTTTGGGTGAGTGAAGTTCACTGCGGTGTGCTGCATAGTACACTGTAACGTTGAAATATTACACACCACCAACTGACCGATATTAAAAGGAGTATTACACATGTTAATTATATTCATTGATCTTACATAGAAAATCTGGGGAAACGTGACAGATCTTTGAGAGAATTTTTCTTCTACAAAAATATTATAAAAACGTGTTTAACATATAAATATAAAACTCGACACCCTTAAATTCTTAAATATGGCACATTATTTGGTTGCTATTCGAGAATTAACTAAACCTTTAATCTCAATTTTTCAAACGAGAACACCTTTATTAAACTTCTAAAAGACATGTATATTAATATTGAGATGTATGTAATATATGAAAAATAACACATTATAAAAAACGAAAATTTCAAATTTTCTATTTGTATAAAAAAGTATTACACAATAAGAAATGCTGGCTTTTTATTCTGTTGTGCTAGACAGATGATTTGATTTAAACTTTCATCCCGAAGCAATTAATTTAAGTAATAATTTTCTGCATTCATGAATAATTCAATCACTTCCAAATCGTGAGACGTATGGCCGGGACATATATTAATTTAGCAAAGGATTTCAGACGACAACAGAGGATGCATATATAAGCATACCGCGCAGGAAAATATACATTACCTAGAAAACTAATTGACATACCTAGAAATCAAAGTTCACTCTGACGAGCAGATATTAATAACTTTATGTTATGAAGAGATCATTTAAAAATTCTGCGCCACGGAGCTATATAGACATAGATAACAATATATTGTACAACTGTACAGGGTCGTGTTATAAATATATTTCAGTTCTAGCGATAAAAGAGTGGTGTTAAGTACCACGTAGGTAGTTGATTTATCACTTCATAAGTAAAGTTTATCCAGAGGTGAAATATTAACCTCTTATACAACTTTTATCTACGAAAAACAAATGATACAAAATTCTAAAATACCAAAAAGCATGCGAACATATAAATATAATGAAATATTTAAAACAAAAGTAGGTTGTCGTTTTTATTTAAATATTAAAAAGGTGGATAAAAAACTAAGTCATTTCAATGAAGCCCGTAAAAAAATAATCCTCTCAAAATATCCGCATTTAAAGAAAAGTAAAAAATGCGAATATCTTCTGCTGGATATTATGTGCAAATGATCATATTACCGAGACCTGGAACTGAAGAACGTGAAGAAACAAAGAAGTTAATTTTGCGTGGTAAAATTAATGATTGATATGCACTTATGTTAGAAGGACTATACTGCCTCGTCCATGCAATCAATTGAGAGGTACCAATCATTACAAGAATGTCTTAGATGGCAGCTATATTATAATAGATGTATTAGTGGAATCGTGTACCACACGCGCAACTTTAACCATACCTACGAACTGTTGGGTGAACTCTAGTTGGACAACTGGCGTTTCTTTTATTTCTGTTGGAACTGGAAATTCTTCATACAACATTAATGCTGTCGGTAATGTTGTTTATTCCGGGTCTATTTACCTCTGGTGATATTAAGGCCATGTTTACACTAAAAGCATTTCTTATAAGTATTTTATTAAGCATGTCTTATGTTTTCCAAAATGTTTTTATTTTGATTTTAATACAGTTGACATATTGCAAATAATCATATTGACTGCAGCAGTATAGACGTAATAATTAAAATAATAAGGCTGGGATTAATATGCGTTTTAATAAAAAAATAATTTAAAAATGTTTCAAAAAGAACAGACATGCTTATTTTAAAATGGGAAGCCAAATATGCATCTTAAAGAAAAGGAAATATAGCAATTTCACGACTACAAACAGGTCATCACGTCATACACAACAAATCATCTTAAAACGACAATAAAAAATCCTTTGCGTTTTAAATGTTCAAAAGAATATTAAATTAATTTAAAAACAGAATATTGATAAAACACGCTTTTGTTTTAAAAAAAATATTTTTCCCATTTTTTAGAAGTAGAAAGAGACAGATAGCGAAGCTATAAAACAAAAAGTCTAATTCTACAGTTTGCCCAAGAAAAAACGACAACAAAACTTGTAAAAAAGGTTTTCCGGTGTAGAGTACATCAATCGTGATTATAGTTTTATAATACTGCCTTTATAAAACCTACCGCAGAAGCAAAAAGGGAATAATTAAATATAGTAATTAAAACTGACTTATTTAAAAAATAATTTAGAACAAAGGAAGAAAGGTTATACCACGCGGGGCATCACTGATAATGCTTTTATTCTGGGAAAAGAAGACGTGTAATTAAAAATGAAATAAATTGATGAATGAAAATGAAAAAGAAAAAAGAATAATTGCAACTTTTTAAAAAAATTTCGGTTAATTTTAATATGATACACATAGTTCAATAAAATGTGTATTCTTAGCGAATAGCTTTAATATTAGTAAAAAAAATGAATTTAATTAATCAATATCAAAAAGGTATTAAAGTTATTGATTTTATTTTAAATTATTCAGACTGATTTTATCAGTTAATCCATATAGTACGTTTCAAAAAAGTATTTATTTCGTCAGGGTATCGAAAAAGATTTTTGAAATATAAAAATAAAAAAATCAATTGCTTAGAAAACTTACCCCAGTTGAAAACTTCTTCAGTAAGGCATTCTTGTAGCGAAGTTTCTCTAAGGAAGTAGACCTCTTACTCGGAGATAAAACTGGCACATGAACTCGAATTGCCCGAAGCGGACACGCCACTGGTGGTGAACAGAGGAATAATTGACTTTTACGAATTCGTAGCCATTCTCGCAGCTGATGGCGCATATCGTTGCCTGGTCGGCTGGAAATACGGGAACGTTGAAGCCAGGAGTTGGGGTGATACTTGCGGAAGTCGAGGGTACGAAAGAAGTATTCTGCAGGTCTTTCAGGGTCTCCGAGATGTTCCAGGAGAATGCCTTTACTTTCTAGTTCATCCACTTTTGGGGAATTCCACAACTCGTACCGCTGTCAATCAGAAGATAATTATGAAAACTTATAAGATTATATTGTAAATAAACCCCTAAATACTTACTACTGATTAATTTAAAAGTAGCACAAAATTAAAAGCTGTATTATCGCGACTTTAAATAATATGTTTCAAATAAATTTAAACAACTGCCTTCTGTTTTCAGATTCATAATTTGTTGCACAATATAATTAATGTGATGTGTTAACAAATATCAATCATTTGAATGCAACACTTACATCAAAATTCTAAAGATATTAAACAATATTAAACATCTCTTTCAAGAATCCCAACTATTTAACCAAATGACCGTTATAGTCAGAAATTCTGAGGAACACCCATATAGTTTATGATACATACACTAAAGAATAATTGCAGTTTTATTACTAGATTATGAACCTCAGTTGTAAAAAATAATAACGATGGGAGGTATGCAGACTCTCTCAAATCTTAAGCCCAGAAAATTATATTTTTAATCGGTCATCAAAGTTGAGCTCATATTATTCAATAACACAGTGCAGGGTAAGCAAGCCATATAAGATAAATAGACAGACTAAGAAAGGTAACCAACCCATTTACTACGAATAACTTGTCTGCTGGTTAGGCACTCTGCAAACCACATTCGTGAATAAATTGATTATAAATACTGTTACGCCGCCCAAAGCTTCTTGTATACATACATACACACACACATACCCATAACATCTATGTTTTTAGAGCCACATACATTATAATATAATGCAGTAGAGCATCGCATACCTTCTATATTAGTAATACCGGGTAAACAGAATCTAGAAATGATGGAGGTATAGGCTCTAAATCACTTAGTTGCAAGTTTGTGAGAGTATTCACATAGTTAACAGGCATCGTAAGTTAACCCCACTTAGTAATGTTGGTATATGATAATACACTAACTGCATAGCATTATCACCACAACATTGTGGGTATAGGTAAGCAAATGAAGTATATTATAAGCCATTTTATTACCAAATAAAATAATATAGTACATTACATTCTTAATCACTGCGTAGTTAATAAATAATTACAGTACAGAGTTGAAGAGAGATTTTTTAAATCTAGAAATGAGATTAACAATAAATTGGAGTAACGGTAACTAAATATAAAACAAACAATTTTTACGGATCAGATAACAGGAATTCTTCGCATTTATATTGTTTTCATTTGAATAATTAGATAATAGACTACTTACAAAATGCGCAATTAGCTTAAATAATAAATGTAAAATTTCTTCGTCTGTGAATTAATTCGGTCTTAGGGGTTAAATTTAAAAGAAACTCTATAACTACTATGATCAATGTACCAAAGTGACCTCAGAATATATCTAGTCTAAACAAAATTAAGTGACAATGTGTATGTAGCACTTATTAAATTCAAAAGAAATATAACAACATTGTGATCCTATTCTTGGAAATATAATTATTTAGTCCAAATTATGGATATACCCATTTTACAGTAATAAAATATCAATATTTTCAGAAAAAAATATTGATTTAAATTATATTATTGATTTCATTAGTGCTAAAAATATTACATTTTAAAATTTAAACTATTCGATATGCTAAAAGGATAAAGTGGAACAACATTGAAATAATTCTAGGCTAAATAATGAGGAGGTAAAATTGTGTGGCCATGCCGTCTATAAAATCCTTCTGGAGGATTTTCCCCAACTATATGCTAACTAAAACAAGACAATAAAAGTCGAGAAAACTGCCCCAGGGAAAGAAGGGAGACATACACATCAAAACACCCAACGCCGAACCACCCATCGATGGCGCCTGTTCCCCTCAGCTTGATATCAGTCACAAGCCTCCTAAGGTGATCCTTCCTATCCAATGCACAACACTATTAGAGACAAGCCCCAAATGAAGAGAGGGCAAAGTGAGAGGCTCCTAACTGCAAATAGTATCAAGTAAACCCACTGATATTCTTAGAGGAAGAAAATGTCGTTCGCCTTTCAACGAACGCAAAGAATTGATTTATCAGGCAACTCTTTTCTGCAGCGTTCGTTCACTCACACTCAGGTTTTATCTAACAGTTGTAGTTCACAAAAACTAAAATCGATAAACTCCTCAGTAAGCAACGCCAAAAGCAGAATCAAAAAAGGAAGAAGAATATAAGAAGGGAGAGGACCCAATATTTGCTCTTCCTGTAACTGGCTGGTTCTAGGAGAAGGTAGGATTCTAAGAGGTTATAACAGAGTGAGTCATAATATTCTATTTAGAATCTGATCATGGCCTAGATTGACATCGTAGGAGGAAGGTAACGGATGAATCGACATTATAAGGTCAAGGTTCACTCAAGGCGATGCGATAGATTGGTCAACCAGCCATATTATAAAGCTTCACAATGAATAATGTTTGAAAATAAGGAGAAACAATCAGTGGTCTTTGTAACTCACCAAGCTAGGGGAACGCGTTTGTTCCGATTTTCTGTAGATCCAAATGAGATCACATTCGACAAAAATGGCGCGTTCGGTTTCGAAAAGACTGCACCAGCATGACCGGTCCTTCTTGTCTGCTTCAACGTAAATCTGACAAGATAAAGGCAATAAATCTAAATGATAACGATAAAAAAGTTCACGAGGTTTGTAAACGCATATTAAATATTATTTATGATAGATTATTAGTGTGGACTCTACATTATGGCATACTGTATACAATATAATTAGACAGGCTTCTATAATTATAATTGCAGCTTTTCTACGTTAATAATCGATTACACAATATGTAATAATATATAAATCGATAACGCACGATGGCCTTATACATTTACGATCTTATAAAATTAAAATCATAATAAAAAAGTGACAATATATAATGCTGATAAAAATTCAATGAATAACATTTCCATTTCAAAAAATAATTCGAACGTCACGTCACAGTATTTGAATTATGATAGATAGGTATTAAGATTTGAATAACTTGTTCTTTTAAGATTGTAATTCACATAAAAATAACTATTAATTTCCCAGATGCAATTTTTAAAATCCATCATTGAACTAATCAGTCTAAACCTTGTACTTGTTCAATTTATCCATAAATTGAGTATATTGGATGAGAACAAACGGAAATAAAATAATCTGCATACACTTATCAGGCAAGCCTACGTACAATATACTAATAATGTACACTGATTTGGACAGACACAATTGTGGGTACTTGGCAACGGAAAAGGATGGAACGTCAACCCGTCTAAATTCCAATCCTTACCACCACCTCGACTACTTGGACAACAACCGAGACCCGAGACGCAATAAATGCACAAGGTGTGGATAGAGAGGAGAGAGGGAGAAGGCTAACATGCGGGACGAGGGGGAGTAAGGCAAGGAGGGAGAGTAAGCAGAGGATGGTGCAACGAACGGCAACTGCCTTCTAGCGCCGAAACTAGTGGATCAATACCTCCTGATGGCTTCAAGGCTCTGAAGCTGGATCGAAGCTAACCCCGGATAACCCACCGATATAGCCTTGCGCTGTAGATATATTTTCTTGTGAGGGAGATAGATTCTGCATAGGGTTTCAACGTGTAGTTTACTGGATGCCTAGAACCCTGCCTTCTTAAGCAATACAACTATCTATCGGCTCGGGTAGGGATATGAGAAGTTGGTTGGAGGGAGAGTGGTGAGGGAATTGGGGTGGGGGCACAGATTGGAAAGTTTCCGTGTCACAGAAGCCTTTCAAACTAATTTATAACTTTATGGATCACTCCAGCTAAAATGATATGCTGACTATTATAATCATACGGCGGGCAGGCATAAAGGAAACTACTTTTCAAAACCGTACAAACTACCCCAGACCCATTAATGATATAATTTATAAATAAAATAATTTCTATTCTAAACAGACAGTCAGAAAATGAGAAAAAAATATATCGATTCAATCTGTACTTTTTTGTTTTTGCACTGAATGAAACGAAAGTAGTTCACAAAAGGAATAAAATATAAAACGATCCACATAATATTGATTGAAAATGAAATAAAACACTGATCCTTTTAACTTGACGTGAACTGTTA
>JAUZNC010026561.1:0-22281 GCA_034780395.1 Vannuccia rotundouncinata | reverse complement strand
AGGCCTCCTTCTCAATATCTAGGGTCCTTCCTGCATTAGAGGCCTCCTTCTCAATATCTAGGGTCCTTCCTGCATTAGAGGCCTCCTTCTCAATATCTAGGGTCCTTCCTGCATTAGAGGCCTCCTTCTCAATATCTAGGGTCCTTCCTGCATTAAAGGCCTCCTTCTCAACATCTCCATTTTATTCGTACTCACCAAAATCCTGATCAGTCACAATTCTGGCATCATTTGAACTGCCTGACGAGCCACTTTGGTACCTGTAGGTTGTGTACGAGGGCGGTGGGGCACCATCCATTAGACAGAACATCGTTACATTGTCCCCCTGTCGAACGCGCATCTTCTGTGTGCCTGTGTTCTGACCGTTCTGGGGTTTGGTACCATCCGTACCCTGGCGTAGACCCACAGCAATCTTCGTTGTAGGAGCTGGATACATTAGAAAACAGCCCAGTTATACTAATTATGCCGTAATAAAGATCAGTAATTATGATTCTACCAAATTACAGCTTACTCATTGCTATTTTAAGGCATTACCAAGTTGATTAAATAAAGATACATTGTCACAAATTCACTGGCGATGGTGACGAATAGTCTAGTTTTACCGGATATGAGATAATTCTTATAATTAGCGATATCATCATTCGGATGCGAGAATAAACCCGGATATTGATTTTATTGCAGCCCAAATTTGTTTTTACTTCATAATTTAAATCCATTTGTGTTGCTTTCCTCTGAAGATTATAGCTAGCTATTGTAAACTCTTTTGTTGGGTCAGAAAGGTATAGAAACCTACTTAAACAACAAAAACAGGTATAAACTGCCTGGAAATAACTATAAACTCTCGGTAAATGGTGCGACCAATTAGTTAAGTGTAGCGACCCCCTGATGGACACTATTTTAACATGATTGACAGAATAACAAAAATACAGTGCTGATTACGGAAAATAATAATTCATAGAATAGAAACGAAGTTAAGTTATTTTTTTGTACTATGAGCATACCCAAATCTATAATAATATTACGATTTAGCTGAGCTTTTAGTCTATCATTTTCACAGTATCGTCTCCTTAAGGATATCTGAAAGTCTTTATTTAGAAAGAGAGTGCGTAGGTAGCGAAATAGCGAGTGGGAAGTGATAAGAAACAAAGCAGAGGAATTCTTGCAACTTTCCTGGTTATATAATCGATCTATTTGGGCCGTCGCAAACATTATTGATTTATATTTTCAGATGGGAGGGTATAGGAGACGAGATAACAGAGTAGATTAGCTATATGATTAATTACTCTCAGTTGAAGTCATACTCGGTGTTTATAATAAAGTGTTACATATGGTTATTATAAAGTTTTAAAACTATTTTGAACCTAAAATCTACAGTGAAACTGGAATAAATCTGAGACTAGAACTGACAGAGACAAGATAATTACACCATAATTGCATTAGATAAATCGGTAAAATGTTCACCAACCGATGAGATTTGCCAATAACAAGCTGAAACACGCTGAATCCTAAAACACTGGAAACATAGTTTCAAAGATGATCATAATATTATATTATGCCATAAAGAAGTCAGATCAATAGAAATTTATGCACAGATCTCGTGCAACAGGTTAGTTGGAACAGCTGTCATTCTTAATTAGCGACCGACCCTGAGCTGATGTAAACTTCAAACCGTGGAGGTTTTGAGTAGAAGTTTGTTTTACAGAAAAGATAACTTACTAATACGATCAAAACTCAACTGTCAGGGATAATAAAAACATTGAAATAGAAATTTATATAGAAATGGAAATATTTGAGGATAATTATTTCTGTTCTTTATAAATACAATAATTAGAGAAAGACAAAGAAGACATTCTGTCAAATTTCATATAGAATCAATATTATTCCTTGAAATTATTTAATAAACTATAAAAAATATTCCTAAAATCGATACATCATTGCAATATTGATTTTCTTTCAAATTAACTCACTATAATATAGTCATAGATGTCAGATTATAGATATAAAATAACAATAATATATCCTCTAGAATGGAATACGCAACGATTTAAATTAGCTTAAAAGGGAGATAATGAAATTTAAATATTACGGTCAAAAAATCTGTTAATTTATAATCGATATAATTGCATGAGTGTCATTATATATCTATACTTAATTATTCATTTTAAAATGTTATGAAAAAAACGTCAATTTGATTAGTTCATTTGAAATGTAATTATAATTATGGATATTACTTTAATTTGATTAATGATCAATTTGAACTGAGCATTTAAGTTTAGATTGCAGATCTAGTTGTAATGTCTATGGACTAGATTCAATAGTATAAACATGGCCTAAGTAACTTACATCTGATCTCCAGCATGGTAACTACAGGGTCCTCTACTGTCTGCTGGGTGATAGGGTTGGTGACGACACATCGGTACTCGCCAGCGTCCTGTCGCTTGAAGGAATGGATCAGGAGAGAGACACGTTTTCCTCCCGGCCAGGTGATGTACTTGTACTTGTCTGGGAAGAGGAATAACAATTACCGTCAAGAAAAATGTGAGATAACATTTCATCTCTTTTGTAAGCACCATAAACGACGTTATAAATAAAGTTTGGCAACAGAACTAGTTAGAAAATAAAGACAGATATGACACATTAATTCGTCACTGCATTTAAGGTTCATTTAATCACTCTTCAGCTCACGATATGTCATTATCAGGGCTGGTATTCGACTTATTGTGTGAGTTTCAGCGTCAATCACATAAAATAATATAAATATAGTCAATGTGTTATATTCACATAAACAAAACAGAGCGTGAATAAGGAAGATTGTAGGATGCACTTGTCAATCAGATCATGCATATATAATTATTATACTTACAATAACATCAACAAATTCTTCAAGTGTGACTGATACATTCCTATTCCATTTGAATAATTTAATTAAAAGTTCAATCAATACGAAGATGCATCACATACTTTCAAATATGAGGATGTGTTCTGATTGTAAATTAATAAAAATATTCCAACAGCACATTGAAAAAAAGCTTTTTTAATACCATAAATATAATATAGAAGATCTAGATTGGTGAAATATTCAATCGAGTATTTTGAATTAGTGATTTCCAATCTAGTAATTCTATATAATGGGAAATGCGTAATTAATGTCGTTTTGTTATTTAATTTTTATTTTCAAAAGATACCTATTAATTATTGATAAATCAATTTAAATTCAAATAATAAATCTATTATTCAATATACTCCAAAATATTTTTTGTTCTGAATTAATTATACTACATTAATTACGCGTCACCCTATAATATAAATTAATATTAAATTATACAAAAAACTGATTTACTATTGATCATTAACTGAATATATTCAAAATTAAAACATATTGATTTTCTTCCTAGAATCAAAAGTCTTTGTTGTTGAATATCGGTTTGCCTATTTAGATATGTCACATAACTATAGTATAAGCACAGTTAATATCTTTTTAATGAATGAAACTATTCACTCCCTATATCTAATCGATCAATTGTATCCTAATATCTACGATTTAAACTGTCAAAAATAATGTGAACAATTCTATGATAAACTGTACATGTCATGATGCCTCATACATATTTAAATAAGTAGTAAATCTTTAGCAGCAGCAGTTGCATGACAAGAGGAACACTCTTTACCAACCAAATGCATGCTTAAAACAGAGAATAAATCACAACGAAAGCCATGCGCGCTAAACTATAATAGATCGCTTATATAATCTCTGTATGTACTATAGAGAACAATTTAAATGGCAGAACAGTTTTGTAAAACAAATTGGTGGAATCAGTATCTCTAAATTTCCAATTTAATCGGTAAGAACGAGAAAATGAGACGACAAGGTCGTCTATAATTTACAGGGGGGTATGAACTACCATTACACTAGCTACATCAAGGCCAGGCCATTTGGGTGCAATCAATTTCCAATTATTGATCACTTTTCTCATCGTCCTTGAAGAGAGAAAGGGTAAAGACAAGCTAGGATTTATTTCATCTGGCTATAATATAGATCAACCTGTGTTGTAATCCCTTACATAGGTAGTACATGGGTAGACCCAAGTAAACCCCGGAACACAATATTCTATGCAGCGTATGACCTTTCAGGCGTGGATTTGTACAATTTCCCAGAATTCCCTGACATCCTAAATGCCTATTTCTGTTATAAACAATCAATTATGTACAGATATCACTTCGAAAAGATAACCAAGCAATCTATAAATGAGTAAGTTGAAAAGAGATTCATAGAAACGCCGATAGTATTAGAAATCATCTCAATTAACTAATAAAGCTGAAATAGTTGAGGTATCCTTACTAGTTAGGATTAAACTAAGAAGGTTTGATACACTGTAATCACAAACAGTACTCTGATCTATAAAGTATACAAGGTACTACTGCAACTTAGCTTCCTTGACAATTTGCAGAACACAGCACCTAGCAACAACACAAAGGCGAGTTTGACAGAGGCAGTAGAATAATAGTGAATAAATAAAATGAAAGAAACGGGGCTGTGGAGAGGTAACCCATGGGTAACCCCATAATTTAAGAAAGCAACTTTTAATGTGAAACAGTTTTTCTATCGATTTTTTCAAGAGATGGATTCTTTGAGGGTACAGGCTGGCTAGTAGTAATAGTTCTCTTTTGTTCCGGGTAAAGGGAAGGTATGAAACCTTTGTGAAAAAGTCCATTAATTAATTATCCTCACAGACATGAATAAGTCGGAGATTATAATAGTAAATCCAGTGCAACATACAATCTTTAAGCAAAATCAGGAGACGGAGAAAAAGGAGAACCAAACAACAATAATGGTTTTTTAGAAACTAAAATGGGTGCGTGCGGGTTACCTGTTCGATGACGCGCTGTAATCAACAAGAGAGAGAGAGAGAAAGTTAGGTCTGGATTAATAGAATAACCAGTGTTGATGAATTATTATAATGACTGAGGTAATAGTTTAGACAAGAGCATTCAAATAATATCCTTCAAAAGAGAGAAATACAATATCTTGAAGTGTCTTCTATCGGTACCAAAATGTAACAAATACAGTAAACCTAATTAAAATAATCAATAACATTTGAAACCAACAATAAATTAAAACATCCAAACTAGATTTTCAGTAGTAAAACACCCAACAATTACTTTAAAAAATAATTATACTTTTAAATAGAATTATCAAGATGCGTCACTTTTGTAAAATATATATTCGAAATTCAAAATCAAATCTATTCAATAATCAATATTACTGACTGGTAGGGATAAATATCATAAAGATATAAAATAGATATTATATTATGTTTAATGCCATTGATATTGTAATAAACTTCTCTAGATTGGTAAACTGCTTTTCGTAAGACAGCGTCCGAAAGAAAAACGGACAAATCAATATCAAACGGATTAAATAAAATTGACTTAAATAAACAATGCTCCAGAAAAACCTATTGTTATAAATGTAGCATATACGACAATAAAGACTCATAATATATATAAAATTAAAAGAACTTTCTTGTGCAAAGATATATTGACCGATTTGGTCTACTTCATAGCTTTATTTGTAAAATTATGGACTAAACAAGATTTCACCATTTTATCTTTTTGCCCGTTTTTATTTTGGACATAATTTGATTAAGTTTGCCGATCTAGATGTATATTATTACGATATCAATGATTAATGATGTTATTATATTATTCCTTAGTGATACATCTAGACAGTGATTTATTTATTTATTAGGGGATAAAAAACTCCGTTTTAAAGTCAACACTTACTTACAATTCCGTAAAATTCACTGAAAATTTATTACGAAAGTTGTTTTTACATTTACTCATATTTCTATCAATCAAAAAAGATCCCAATAGTAAAATTTTTCCTCATCTTAAATCAGTATAATATAACTCACCAGAATTTCCGAGTAAGGTACGTTGGTGTTTGAACTTGACCACACCCTGAGGAACACCCTTGGGTGGGAAGCAATCAACCATGGCAACATTGCCCTCAAGATAGACCTCCCGTCTAATGGCCGGGTTGGTGGACGAGGCTGCCGGGAATTCTTCCAGTTCTGAGAAGGGGTGTGCGATAGGTATACTCGGCATTGCGAATAAAATGGCGAAAACAATTTAAAAGAGCGAAAAATGTTGTCAAAAGACTTGTTATCCCTGACAAGGTCAAAAATGTTCGTCAATTTAACACGAAGTTTGTACGTAAATATTTCTGTGGAGCAATATACACTTTGTCGAAATTTGTGTTGCAAAAAAGCAGCCTATAAATAGATTGCAAACGAAGCGGAAATAATTATTTTTGTTGACAAAACCGTGTAATGAAATTGCTTCCACTTTTAATTAAAAATATGAATCTAAATTTATCACGGCTATAAGAAATTTGTATGCATCCCCCATGGCTCAATAACTTGAGTAACAACTTTACAATATTTGCATTAGACTAAAAATATTGATTTTATTAAGTGGACAACAAAAAGATAATATGTTCGATTTGGAAAAAATATTTTCTTATATAATATCATGCTAATCTTGTAATTGTAGTTGTGCCAGAGAGGCTCATAATAGAACACTTTCTACATAAAATTAAATAAATATTGGTAAGAATATCTTTGTTTATAAATTAAATGAATACATTGCAGTTTTAGTCATGGAATATTGGGTGTTTTTACATTTTTGTATTTAATTAAGGAGCCATAAATATAGGGTCAAACTGAAAGCGTACATGGGCGTACATTATGACATTGTATACTAAAGGTTACATTGTAATTTTTAGTATACATTAAACATAAAGTAAACATACGCTTTTCCAAAAAATAATTATAGAAATTTTAAAATCCTTTGAATAACATTGTAAATGTGTTTAAATACAGAGTTACCCTGTTTTTATAATATAATTACATTTATTAAGAATTGCATTGTTTATATTTACAAAAAAAAACAATTTTCATATTCAGATCAATGATTTTCTTGATTATTGTATTTTGGAAGGTGAAATGTATTCGTTATCGAAGATTAACCACACAGAAGTGTACAAGGCGGGAGGTACAAAAATGGTTACCACATGGCAGACTAACTTTATGGATGGCGTCTAATACGAAATCCATACATACAATACTGTTACAGGCCTTTACCTATATCATATCAAACACAAATTACCTAGAAATGTAAAATGTATTAATATTGCGCCTCTGAAATAGATACACACAGACTTAAAGCTTTTGAAATAACATTAACTGCAGACAGCATAGCCATTAATAAATTTGTAACATAGCAGAACTAATTGGTTGATTTTTTCAGCCATAATATAGGTGCCGTGCTGTACATATTCGTTAGTGCAATTAATTAAAAATTATTATATTATTAACATTTATAAATTTCACTGCATCATACGATTAAAAAGTGACAATAAAGAAATAATCTCGCAGAATATGTAGAACAGTTTCAATAATCATGGCTAAATTATTGATAAATCAACACTAAAACATAAAAAGGTGGTACAAGACGACCCTTGTTATGAATGGATGCAGCATAGATCATAAAAAACAGTTAATTTTCTCAAAATTTCGGTAACCATGACTACGATAGAAGACAGAGTTCTCAGAAGATAAGATATTGAAATATGTCTTTTCTTTAAAACGGAAGAGTTTTCTAATAATTTTCTTCTTCAATCTACTCTCGGCAACAGTTAATCCTTTCTTGTGTTCGTCTTACGTCTTACTAGTGAGTAGAGGATATCCAGAGCCTTAGATTATGGACATAGAAACCAGACGAAGGTCTCTAAAATGTTATAGAATCCGTAGAAGGAAATGCAAGAGGCTTATATTTAATTATTACCTAAACATTATTCTCTTTTCAAGGATTGGCATTACATTCCGGCTTTTCTACTCACTGGTTTCGATAACAGAGAAGGGCCGTGGTCCCAGCACACTCCCAAAGGGTGTCTTGGCAAGACAGTGGAGTTCCAACGAGGCCAGGGCCGCCGCCTGCCCGGACCAGGAAACCACGAGCTGCCCGGCCACCTTGACGGTTCCTGCGGGGCCCTTTTCACTGGGCAGGTGGGTGAGAGGTCCGGAATTCTCGGTGTGGCGGGCGACAATACTCACCTGGGCGGAGGCGGGCCAGGCCCTGCATGTGAGGGTGAGGTCGCCGGCTTGAGAGGGATAAAAGTTGACTGCGGTCGGGATTTTCTCGAGTTCAGGAAGCACTGAGAAATGGAGGTATGCACAGGATGGTTACACTCATTGATGCCGTAATTAACTGTTCTAGATTGACAAACATACGTAAGACCATAGAATAATTATTATGCTTAGAGATTCAACTCTTATTGATTATTTATGCAGTTTAATAGTACTACTCTTCGTCTACCCAATAAGCTTTTTCAAAATAATGATTTAAGAAATAATAGAAGTGAAACAGTTTTTGATACAAATGTAATTAATCATAGACAATTTATGTATCTTAAGATTGCTTGATTATAGTAAGTTGCTCTAAAAATGAATTTAATTAAAATATATGATACTACTCTTTGTCTACCCATTTATGCAAACTTCATAGAAATACAACGATTTTCCATCGAAAATTTCTTACAATGCATATGAAATCAATAAGAGTTGAAACTCTATGTATTGTATAATTACTCTATGCGTAAGACAGTGTCCGAAATAAAAACGGATAATCAATAGAAAACTATTTAAATTTTAATTCTCTAAAAACATATTGTTATAAATAAAGCATATACGACAATAAAGACTCATAATAGGTATAAAATTAAAAGAACTTTCTTGTACAAAGATATATTTCATAGCTCTATTTGTAAAATTAAGGCCGAAAAAGATTTCACCATTTTGTATTTGAGCCCGTTTTTATTTCGAACAATTAAATTTTCTGGTCTAGAGAAATATTCTTACGATACGATATCAATGGTTATAAAATGTTGGTAAAGGGCTAGCCATGTTCGTATAGCACCTAAGTAAGAGACTTATAATTCTCTACAAAAATCATCGAAATAACTGAAATAACGTGTTGCGGTTATTTAAAAGTCATGAATAGCAAACTACACTGTATTCAGAAAGAAGAAGAAGAATAAAATCAATATTGATTTATTACCCTGTAATAGAATTTATTGTTGCACTATTTAATAGTAGTATTTTTTTTTAAATCTTGGATCCCAATTTAGTGTTATAGAAAAATTAATATTGTATAATAGCATCTAAAACAATTTTATAATTCATAATTCGTGATTATTTAACGGATATTTAAAATGTTCAAATAACTATAAATAATGCAAATAGCTAACTAATTATTTTCGGTTATTTGAATATATATTGAAAAAACTGACATTTGT
The DNA here is from genome assembly GCA_034780395.1 of Vannuccia rotundouncinata. Lineage (NCBI taxonomy): Eukaryota > Metazoa > Platyhelminthes > Proseriata > Coelogynoporidae > Vannuccia > Vannuccia rotundouncinata. Next base: position 12,926 of record JAUZNC010026561.1, on the reverse strand, counting down.
AATTATCATTAAATCGTGAATGAAATGTAAATAATTTAATTGAAACTTCCTCTGTACTGAACTGATTCACTATTCAATGCACATTCGTGTAAGTAATTGGTGTAGTTTTCCAAATCAGAATAACGAATTACTACATGAACGAAGCCGCTGAATATTACAAACAAAATAGTTTAAGGTCAAATGTATATAGTTTCCTGTTGAGATGGTAATTCGTGGGAATAATAAAGAAAAACATCCTTTATCTGGGTCAGAATTGAATAACCTTCTATAAATGCAATTTGGCGGCAAAGAGTGTTTTGCGCAAGTTCAACTTATTCCTAGATTTTGTAAATAAACGAAATCAAACTTTTACAATTAAAATAAATAGACAAATTACAACCATTAAAAAATCTGAATAAATATAAATTCCACATTGTAAACGCAGTCAGGTAAAAACAACCCCTTAAATGTGAAGACTATAGATTGAGATGATAAACACTATTTTCTTCCTATTATAAATATTATCGAGCAAGGAGACAACACTCGGGGAGATCGAAACTCTGCAGTAATATAATATAAGATGACTCCCGAGAGATCACATTGATTTGACAGGATCCTGGCAGTCTCACTGACCACATAATATATCCTCCCCTCAAGGTTTACCTAAATGTGGTGCAGCCGCAGTGTGTTTATAAATGGGGCTAGGGTTGTGCTTCGATCAACAGAATCGATTTAACGACAAGCCCACTGGCTTGGGGTTTGGATCTGTGTTTATCCAAGATGGGATAAGCAATGTACCGCAGACTGAATAAACTCAGTCTGTAGAAGAGGGTTTGTTTATCTTTCTCCAAGATTGAGGCGTCGGAAAGAGGAGTATGAGAGAGACAAAAATCTACTTAGAGGGGGATTAGCCGGCATTTATTTTGATTGCATCGTTTAGTCATTCGATTAATATTGATCTTGATATGACGTCATATTCATATCCAGTTTCAAAAGTAGGTCAAGGCCGTTATCAAAGGCTTAAACTTTATTGACAATTTGAGTGCCTTGGAAAGTTTTTTAAAACTGCAAAATTCCCTTTTGTCTTCCATACCAAGGGAGAAAATTACCTTGAATAATTGACCAAATCCAACTTTGTGTAAGAAAGTAACCACTTCAGGCTAACGAGGGAGGGGTATTTCCTCTCTATATCAAATATCTCTCAGAAGACAACGAAATTCTCACGAAGAAATATAAAAAACTTATCTCTATAAGAGTCGAAGAGCTTAACTAACGAAAGAAGAGAGGGGTTGACTGACAGTGGAATTCAATGCAATTGACAGCGAGACTCTCAGAGGCCTAAATGTTCGTCAAATAGGGCTCATGGAGGGTCCTTACTGAATGACAGTTGGGCAATCGAATTAGGGGCTATACAAATGTTCTCTTTATATTGCTTGACTGACTGGATATAGATAGCAACTGGAAAAGTTATGCTTGATAAGATGTCATATCGAAAAAATCTAGTAAACTAATGCTTACAAGAGTAGAACCACGTTTTTGAGCGAAATGGATAGGATAGCAAAATCACAAGCCAACCATTTATTTAATAATTCGTAGATAGTGACATTAATGCTGACGTTTGATAGCTATACCCATACAGTTTGTACTTTCTTCATTATATGGTTCTTTCAGCGCCCAACGCGAGGGTATAAACACTGTGGCATACATTTATTATAACTAAGAGTAACTACAAAAAGAAAGTCACTGCTAGCAGCTCGGGCAGGTGAATACATTTCCAAAGATCATAGTTTATCCGCATACAACATCCCTCTGCTGAATGTGGTGTAGTCAGGCATTGATACAGATCCCTTGATACTGCCACAACGAACGCATACTATAGCTGACTATATTATAAGCAGAACACCAGGCAGCCCATACTACCTAAAACACTCCTCTTCAAGAATCTCTGTGACAGGCATCTTCCCTTCCTTCACAACCTAGACATGCAGGCAAGTAATTTATTCGCCCTCCGACTAACGCATTCCCGAAACAACCAGCGACGCCACCTCTATTCACTAGGAGAATATAAACCCTGTCTCACTTGGCGATGACTAATATTTTGCTTCTCTACCCCCCTGCCCTACTAATATAATATATTACACAACCAAACGTATGCGTCAGCCAAGAATTAAGCAGCTATGACTGAACGCTTTTCACTAAGCGAATTCACCACTATAACAACCAGCTAGCTAGCTACCCAGCACAACCTTCGGTAAACATCAAACGCATCGAGAACCGAACCACATTCACTGGTGTTCCATAACTGACCATGTGTTGGGGGGCTATACATACTCATTTTTCTAGCAAGAACTAACTATGTCACTGTATGTCTCTTACCAAGTTTTGATCATTGTAATCGATTTAATTCCTTCGTTATATTGTGGTGATGGGAAAAATGGGGGGAAATAGGGTCCTTTCTGTCCCCCTGACAAGACAAGACAGCTGATGGACATGGCAAAGTAAAAATCCTGATTATCAGTACTGACAGTGTATATCTAAATTCCTAGGCGATTATCCTTAACGGGAGGTCGTGAAATTGATCACGACAATTAGCAACAATCCTAAATAGGTTTAGGCGAACAAGCACGAAAGAGAATGTTATATTGGATAGTCGCATTATAACAACTAATACGCTGTTATTAATTATTAAAAATGTAACACTTATAAATAAATTATACTGACGCCATACAACGGGAATTCCATAGATACATATTGTTAACAATATCTATGACTAAGTAATGAGAGACAACGATAGACATTTATATTGATATAGTGTAAGTTTATGGAGACAAAATAATTCAATTATTTGAAATATAATATTCAAATAGAAATATATCTTCGTTTGACATTAGTATATAAATATTATGAATTAATCTCAATAAAATTTATTAAGAAACGGATTGTCAGATTCAAATTGTGTAAAGTTTAATAATCTAAATAAATATTGAAAACAAGTTCCAGAAATCTATTCCGCAAATGTATTTATAGTATTTAATTACTATTACAGGTACTAATAATCCACAAGAACACTTTTATTAACCACTAAAAAAGGTGACAGCTTTATGCGGCTAGGAATAATCAATAATTTAATTTATCCCATGATTGTGAAAAGCAGCTGTTAAGGCTCATAATGAATCCCCTCAAATCAACTCTGAGACGGTAAGGCCGGCTGTTTCATAGGTGTACGTATTCGATGACAGACTGGAGAGAAATATTTAGATTTTTTATTGATGTGGTCAAACTAACCTTATAGAAAAAGGGGGTGTTGAGGGGGGAGGTAAGTGAATAGAAGTCTATTCCCCCGTGAATATTCCGTCTCTGAATGTGTTCTTAATATGAGACAAAAGCGAAAGATGACTCATAGCTGTGGAAAATTTTAATGGCGTCGACGAAGACGTGTGTTATATCTTATACAGTCCCACTGTTGAATATAATAGGTTGCATTTCTTGTTTGCATAATGACTCAATTAAAAGTAAACCAGATAGTCAGGAAAGTGTGTTCTTCAAATCAATATTAATTAATATGTATATCTTGCAAATAATGTGTTAATATCTACGATTAAATCAAACTAGTTAATATATAAAAATTTTCAAAAATTCAAATAAAATGCAGTTTTAAATGTAAGACTTATTGTATGAAATATGTACAATATAGCATTTCTATATGAGTTTTAAAGGCAGAAATATCTATACATCAGAGGCCGCGTTAGCGACCGACGATGTTAGATATTTTTGCCTGTAAATAAGTTTATAAAGTTCAGATAATATTTAAATTTTCAATCAGTAAAATCAATAACAATAGGATTTCTAGATGAATTTTCAGGCCGAAATTTCTAACATCATCGGTCGCTAACGTGGCCTCTGATGTATAGATATTTCTGCCTTCAAAAATCCTATATTATATTCGACCACCAACCCAATGAAATTGATTCTAATTTACAAGTAAAATCCTCAATAGATAATTAATTAAAGCATGTTGAAGGCACATTTAAATATTCACTTATCATGACTAATGCAGGTCATCTGCAGCTTATAACCCATGGAACATTACCAACACACTTTCATCCTAATCAGAAGGCGATCAATAAGGTAAAAACTATTAAATGAAAAGCCAGCAACGAACCTACCTACCAACCGTTAAATTAGAAGATTCTCCAGATGTTTTCAACTCAAAATGATTCATAAAAACATTCTATTATATATACAAAAACCAGCGGAAAGATCTTTAAATAATGTCTTTGTAGCCGTACGCTAGAGCACCTATACAAGTCTTTAAGATGTAGTGCAAAAATCCGTGCATGGCATGTTTATCAGACAGACTGGCCATTCCAATTACTATTTCCTTTCTCTTCGTCCTAACTCGTATAAGAACAATATCTGACACACTTGTTACGTCTAGTTGCAGTTGTTAAATCGAAGCACTATATTATGCCGTCATAATGTAATACTGTTGTTAGTAGACCTCTAGATGGTTAAATAGAATTTAAAATGCCAAGGGGTAGACACAATTGCCTCGATGTAAGTAGGTGAAGGTAAGCTCTGCACTTCTGAGTGCAGGAAAAGCTATCACACTTTCATTCTCTGATTGGTAAAGATTCTTCAGAATTAAACATACGTTAGAAAACATTTATTCTAGACTAGAGGTAGGTATATAAGATTCAAAACAGTGAATTAGCTGTGTGTAGTGTATACAAACGGTAGCACATAAGAAATGTGTTATTTTATTAATATAATTAATTACTATTAATATAATTCTACTCACCATATTGATGCTGTTTGGCTTCGAAAGTGGTCACCAAATATAATACGAGTATTGTCGCAATTATCCCCAAATGGCGTCGGGTGTGAAACAGTTTTCCCCAATATATGGGTACTAAAGACATGTTGAATAGTAGCGTGTCTCCTTACAGGCTGTGTATAGGCATTGTTAAAAACACAAATGAATTAGACAATTTTAAGTGATTTATTTTAAAAAGATCCGTGATTGAAATTTATCAATAAAATGTATTGATTAAATAACTGACATATTAACAATACCTACAAGAATATTAAAATGAATCGGATTATTTCTCGAAACAATTAAGAATGAAGAGGTTGAACTTCGTAATTTGAATTAAATAACATTGAATTAGTTTCCTAAACATTAGCAATAAAAGTTTGATTTTTTACAAATCGATTAACTTTATCCAAATAATATTCTACAAAATATTATCAATCAAAATTATTTAAAATAAGTGAAATTGATTGTTTCATACAATTAAAGAATAACTGTATCTTTGTGTTATAATTGCAACTTATAATAATAAGTTTAGTTGATTAAGATTAAAACTATTAAAAAAATAAAGAATTAAGAACTAACCCTATTGTAATTTTAATGCAACCCATTAGTTTGGACTTAGTTTAACTATAATAATTTAATAAGATAATAAAACAAGTGTTTTCTATATTTCAAATATTGAATAACTAACTGTTTTAACCTCTTTTGCTAATTATAAAAAAAGAACCAAAAATGTCCTGTGTTAGGTACGTAAACCAATGTATATAGAATAATGTAAATAATGCTAAAGCTAATGATACAACACATTTTTAGAAAACAATCCCCCCATGCATACCTGAATTAGGCTCACTTAAAAATATTATTATAAAAAATGAATTAATTTCATAAACTAAATATTTCAGATCATTTGTTTTGTAATATTCTGAAAATTGTTGAAATTCATAATATTTTTTACATGTTTTATATAATATTAAATATAATATAAAAATTAAAGCTTACCATAAATAGTCAGATTTTTTCAATAAAAAAATTGTATTATTATATTGAAATACATTGGTATAAAATATAACAAAATATATTGTTGATTCAAAAAATGTGATAGGAAGACAAAACTATTTAATTTGTTAATAGTTAAAATATAATTTTTTAAATAAACATATAATATTTACCTTTTACTATGCAAAATGAAAACATATACATAAAAAATAAACAATTTAATAAATTAATTCAAATTATGGTGTAAGTATAGTCATTTAACTAGTTATACTATTGTAAATAAGTTATAAACAACATTTTAGCTAAAAAAGTAAATGCTTTTTCTTAATGACCAAAAAAGGTTTTCCTGGTTTATAACAACTGTATTTATACATCTCTACTCATTTTTAAATAAAAATATTAACATTTTTGAATACCTAATGAATTAATAAATATGGAAAAAGACATTGATTTCTTAGCTTAATGATTAGGTCCAGCCTTCATTCAATGACAATTGTACTCCAGATATTTATTAAAATTATTCCAATTTAATTAGTGAACAGTAAAGTTGGGTATATGATGTATGCTGGATATATCATTGATAAGCTACATAGAATGCAGCCTGAAACTAGGTATTTTGAAATTATGTCATAAAAATTATTATTATATGAATTTAAAAATGGTAAATGGAATGGCAATAAAGAAATTAAAAATGTATAATAATAATAAAAATTAATTAAAAATCACAAAATTATATTTTTGAAAAATATATAATTGTTCAGGGAAAACTCAACACTGTAGCTAACACACATGATTGAAAAAAGTTAAAACTATGAAATACAACTATGCTATGATTCATGTAGCTAATTTGTTCTTAAACATGATGTATATACCTAAAGAAAACTATATTTTCAGAGAATGTATGAGCAAATACATATGTATTAAACATTTTCTGCAGATTTTGAGATTTATTTATAATATAAAATATAGGTATTCATTTGTTTAACCTCTTCCTTATGGTCTTCAGGGACAGAAAAGTTACTTGTCCAAATGGTTATATAAATTTAGTGTCCTTATTATGTCCTCATTGGTTAATTATTTTTGTATCATTTATAATAGCAGCTAATATGGTGTGACACATTCAATTAGCCTCCAACACTGATTTATGAATATGAACTCCATTTGACCTAGTATACATACTTAAATAAATCCAATATTTTCCATGTTTATCAGTAATATGCATTTCATATAGGATATTATTCAAAATTACTATAACTAGGCATACAATTAAATAGGTAAAATGTATTATAAAATTATATTATACTAAAATGGAAATAATTTTCGATTATAAAAAGTGAATATATTTATATATTATAAGTACCTATAGGTATATTGTACTTTCATATAATTATTATATGTTTGCTATTTATTGGAATTTATATTCTCATTGTCTGCTAAATAGACAATTTTATCAACAAATATTATATGTGTAGCAAAGGCTCTTAGAATAGTATACAAATATTTTATGTATATAAAATATGTATATACAGATGTACCACTCAAATTTACCTAATCTCTCAATACATATAACTTTTCCTTATTGAAATTTATTTGAGAATATTTTGCAACTAATCTAAATAACAGCTATATTTCTAGCTGTGTTGTGTTTTTACATAATTGTGATTGACAGTTCAGAGTTTTAATTTCACAGACTGTTGACTTTTATGAACAATATTTTCTGGAAGTCTAAAATTAAATGTAAATAAATGTAAAATTTTGTAAAAAAAATATTAAAATACTAAATAGAATACCTATATAACAATATATATTATCATATATATACAATACTATTGATAATATAGTAGAAATAGTAGGTATAAATATAATATAAAATTGTAATATATAATAATATATAATTAAATTGAAACCAGTATAGGCAAGTATAAAATCATGTTGAAAACGTAAGCAATTTGTAAATGAAATTATTCAGTGATATGGTTATTTACACATTTTTGACATGATTTTATACTTGCCTAATGGTTTCAATTCAATTATATATTACAATTTTATACTATATATATACTACTACTATTTCTACTATATTATCAATACTATTCTGTATATATATGATAATATGTATTGTTATAAAGGTATTCTATTTAGTATTTTAGTGTTTTATTATTGTATAAGTTTTCCTTATTGTACAATTTCATATAGTATTGTGTATATCTTATATACATACTACTTATTTGTATACTTATATAGCTATGTCTTCATTAGATTCTAGTGATCAGGATTCAATGAAATCACTTTTGTCTTTATCATCTCTCTTGTCTAATCCTTCCATTATATAGATTAGATAAAACCCCAAAATAAAACAAGGTTTTTCCTGGGGTAGATAATAGGATTCAAGTCATTTCATTTTTCTATGTATGGGCTGAACATTTTTACTAATGATCTCAATGAAGCTCAATTGTCCTGTGCAGGGAGTCTTGAATATGCGACTGCATCTCTCAAATTGTAATTGTCAATGACAGCACTACTTTGGAACTAAATGTCAAAGCATGACAACAAAAATTATAAATGATTGGATTTCAACAATTCAAACATCAAAAACTTAGATTGATTTTCCTTTATGTTATAATATTGATTGGTGTTATAAGTGCAAAGCCAGATTATCACTTATACAGATATACTTATATCACATATACCAGTACCATTCATGCATCGGAGCTCTTCCAACAACACCCTGTAGTAATGCAAAAAAATATTGATTTTTACAAAATTTTACATTTATTTCATTTTAGACTTCCTGAAAATATTGTTCATAAAAGTGGACAGTCAGTGAAATTGAAACTCTAAACTGACAATCACAATTATGTATAAACACAACACAACTAGAAATACAGCTGTTATTTAGATTAGTTGCATAATATTCTCAAATTTCAAAGAGTCGAGATTATGTAAATTTGAGTTGTACATCTGTATATATACATATTCATGTATATGAATGTTTAAATGAGTTTGTTTTATTTGTGTTTATTTCCCAATTAGTATTGTTTTGCATGAATGTAAGAATTAAAAAATATATATTTCCCATTTATTGTAAAATATACTTTGCGATATCGATAAATATATAAAATTGGATAATAAAATCAATATAAAGCTTTAAAACAAAACAAAACCTGAGACCCATACCTTGAACATCAAAAACATGGGAAAACATTAAAAACCAATATAATCAATACACTTGACTTTGTGTCATAATATACATATTTTAATAGATTTAATTTGTGTATTTTAATATACCTAAAATGAAGGAATACCAAAAATATAATATATAAAAGATTTATATACATTTTCTGCAAAATTTAGAATATATTTTATAACAATATTATACCTACATAATAAATTTGGATATATATATATATACATCTAATATTTATAGGAATAAATTTTATATAATAATTAAAATTCAAAATCGGCAGAATAGGTTTAATATGTAAATAAATATATACAATTTTTAATAGTTATAATTGACAGTATTAATAGCAAAGAACATTTTTCCAATCACATATATATATATATAATAAATGAAATTATTTTCACACTAAGAAATGTAGAAATAATCCATATATTAATATAGAGGCACTACCTATAATGATCATATATTAAAAATTAAAAAATATTACCACATTGCCAGAATATATTACATAAAATTTTTACTTAATTAATATGTCCGCCAAATTTACTTTATTAAAAGATTAATTTTAATTCAAAATATATTTACAATTATATAATTTACGAAAACAACATATTGAGAAAATTATATTTACATTTAATTAAACTTTTATATGGATTACGTAAACGATTGACACCACAAGAAAAGAATTTGTACTGAATCTCATTGATTTTATTTAATCCCATTTTTGGATCTTACATATACAGAACATTGATTATTAGTATATATACTGGGATTATTAAAAAAATAGGATTCAAAAACTTTAATGCATTGCTGAATACATTTGTGTTATTGAAAGTACATAATAATAGATTAACAACTTTTGAGAAATATATTCAAGATAATTACATAAATTTTATAGTTGTCATTATGAATATTAATTATCTCATCACAAAAGTTGACTCCTGAGAATTCTTTGAGCCCCACTTACACGAGCATCCTGGTTGGCCATCCTGGATGCCGGGTGCTCATACACGGGCATTTTATTATGTATTATTTATATTGTATCGAAAAGCGATAGCCAATCAAACTGTAAGGATGCTGTCAAAAGTAGAGCTTGGCTCTATACTCGTCGCCGGCATAATCCCACATACAAAAAAATTCGATTTACATGAGTATCCAGGATGCTCGTGTAAGTGGGACTTAAAATAAAAATTTTAGGGCAGAAATAACAATTTCGTTTAATAAATCAGTTGATTGTCAGTATGATTTCATTAAAAAGATGATCTTTTCGAAATAAGTCCTATTTTCATCCATTTAAGAAAATATAAGTGAAGTTTTGTGAAGCTGAATGGTTTCAACTCCAAGGTACTGTATCGAGTCAACTCTTGCGGGTCAAGTCTAATTGGATTATTGATACTCTCTTACTTAAAGACATTATTGTTAAAAAGATAGTCGACAAAAACCTGGAATAAATCACTACTCTTGATCTATGAAACGGAGAAGACGTTTCCAAACAAACAATTCTATGTAGCAAAGGTTAGTAGAGTATATTTTAGTAGAGAGTTCTTGTTACGTTGTAGCTCCCACGTACTAACAGGTCCGTTTCTTTGGTTCAGTTTCCAATTTAGTACATTTGCAACGTAGAAGCTACGAAGCGCAGATACTACAATGACTGCTAGTTTATTGTATTTTTTGTATCTTTTAACTGTAATTAATAAGATATTAAAAAGTTTCATTTAATTTTTCTACAGATTAAGCAATAAAAAAATTTATTTTTCTGAAGAAACAATACAAATTTATATTTTATTATTTTCCTTTTAAAATTTTTAATTTTTCTAATAAATTTAATCTCTGAAATAAAAACTTTCGTCTATGATTGAAAAGAATACATTAAAATATTAATTGACTGAGTTGGAGTAATATGGTGTCGTACATAAATTTAGTAATTATACTTTTTTCCGAAGATATAATAAATAGATATATTAAATAAATAAAAATATATTTTTTTGTTTTGTTTTGTTTAAATATACAGACCTCATTTATTTGTCAGTAATATTCGTAAAATTCGTGTATAAAGGGTACACCAGAAAATCCTCCAATAAACCTACATTAGTACGTTGGACGTCCCATTTCAGTCATATTAACCTTCTAACTACCGTGAGGTCGCTGGGCGACCCCAGCGCACTACTCTTTTAATCTTTCTGAAAAAATGCAATCACATAAATGATTTTGGTTATCCCGAATTTCCAGGCTAGAATGTTGGTAAAACTATACCATAATTTTTTTTCACTGGCATACTGCTACTACAAGCCATGAACGATTTAAAAAATCCCAACACAAACTACCGAAATACCCACTCACAATAATTTTCATAAGATGCCTGATTATAAACTGTTGAAATAAATTATTTAGTTTTACTAAACATAACAAATCTTCAATTCAAACTACAACGTAACTAGTGCAACAAATAACTGATGTCCAGACTGCGTACTGCATGAACTTTGACGTGTATTGTGGAAAGATGGGAAGAGGTCCTGAAATAGGGCAAAGAAAGCGCGTTGTATTCCAATTAACTGATCATATCACTAACTCAGGACGCAAGGTCACTGGAGACAATTTCTTTTCCAGTCTTGGCTATCTCAAGCTTTGGTACAACGCAACCTGACATACATTGGAAAGTTTGCAAGAACAATAAGTTTTTACCCCCAAGTATCGTCAACAAAACGATAAAAGAGGAACATTCAGCGACGTTTGCATTCCAACGTGCATACCGTACACTCGTCTTATATGTTCCAAAGAAAGGTCGACTTATTGTTTTGATGTCAGCCAACATCACACAGCCGAAATTCACGAAGAAAAACCAGACAAAAAGCCAGAAATCATACTCGAATATATCCGAACAAAAGGCTAGGTTGATTGTCTGGACAAATGTCATGGCATATATACATGCAAACAGAAGACAAACAGGTGGCCCATGGCACATTTCAATAACTTCTTGGACATCATCGCCTACAATTCGTATGTCGTTTTTCTGACTATTCACCCAAACTACAATCAGGCAAAGTCCCACAAACGTCAGATTTTTATTGAACAGTTGGCCCTCGAAATGGTCAAGGATTCCATTGTTGTCCGCCAGCAACAGCCCTAAATCAAATGATCCAGCCTCAACATCGACGACCCGTTCTTCAACAGGCAACGCTCCAAAGAAAAGGCGAGAATGTGCTTCGTGTCCACGAAGTTTGACAAGAAGGCCACAGAGGTTTGCGTTACGCGTGGCAAGGCCGTGTGCCAAGATCATTGTGTGAAAAAATGTTTTGATTGTTAACATTCTAAACGTTTCTTATCTTATCTTAAGGCAATAAAATTAAAATCATGAAAATATTTGCTTATTTATATAATAAATATAACAATTTGCATTGATTATAATCTTAGAATGTTCTTATAAGAACACTAAAACAAAAAAGTTAAACAATTAAAAACAAAAATAATTATAAAACTGTGTATTTTGGGGTCGCTAGCGACCCCACTTGGTAGTTAATGGTAGTATTTTCCCGGTAGTTAGAAGGTTAAGTCCGCAAAATCAGCGAATTTTAATAAAATACTGTAGAAGTCTTACGAACTAGGAGTAAATTACTCCCTTTATAAAGTCTTTTTACCTATATTTTTACAATATAAACTTTGGGTTATAATTAATGGTCATACGGCCATCCATCTGAAAATCTAACATCTATGAAGTTGAATGACCTTTCCTAAGATTGATGCGTGTAGGTCCCACCTTGATATCTGGCATGATTGGTAGCTATATTGGTTTAATAATCGTATTGCTGGCCATTACATGAGAGGTTGAGAGAGAGTTTGTGAGAACGAGAAATTTTAAACCATGCGACGTTGAGAAACTGAGAACTTGTAGACTGTGAGAGACTGAGAACTTGTAGACTGTGAGAGACAGAACTTGTAGACTGTGAGAGACAG
>JAUZNC010026550.1:1381-20292 GCA_034780395.1 Vannuccia rotundouncinata | reverse complement strand
CTATAGATAGACACAACAGTGGATTAGATTGGAATTATCATAGGAAGATACTATAGATATTGTAAACTATAGATAGATACAACAATGGATTAGATTTGAATTATAATAGGAAGATGCTATAGATAGTGAAAGTTTAGAATGTCAGAAAATTATATTATTAGAGTTAAATTATCAGGAAAAGGTGCAGCATTCAATTAAATATTTATTTAACTAAATAATAATGTGTTTTGTATAGACATACCTACTCCTGTCAATCCTTCTTGTCTGTATCCAGCTACCAATAATGTTGGTCCTCTTTATAGGTATATTACATAGTTAAATCTGTAATTTATGGTTGGATATTCCCATTAATAGTACTATTATTATTATTATTTTTGACCTTGAATAACTCGGAAATTTAAAAAAATTTATTCTTGAAAATTAATGCAACTTTTACAATTCCTCTCACATATTGTTCTCGATCTCTCTCGCTCCACACAGATCAACAACATTCTGCTCAGCTATCTCGTGTGTACCTTCGTCTTGCTGTTGCCTGGACTACGGCACCACGGTCTCCTACAAGCAGCTACGGCCAAATTCTTCACTTTTATCAAGGAGAAGATGGGTCGTTCTGGTGCTGGTGGAGTGTCGAAAAAGCAGGAATAACCTAATTGCATCATCCGACCTAATCGTCGTGACACAATCTCTATAAATAGAATTCGTCATGTGGAAAGAAGAGAAAACAGACATTTTCCAAAACCTGAACATGAAAATGTCCGCGTCAACTTTTTCACTACAGTCGAGTTGTATTTTTAGCACAGATTGCAGTGCGGCATTAATTACTACTTTCTCATTTCACAAGATGTACTCTATCATTTATTTTCGCTCGAAATCCCCCTTTCCCAGCCTTTTATACAATCTCCCCTGTACTAATTACCTTTGTGTCTCTTCTTATATAAAACCTGATTCTCCACTATATTCCTCCTACCCCTTGTACAGACTAACTAATAGAAGAACAACTGCAAGTTAAAGAATTCCAATCGATTATGTAGTCTTAAATTGTATTGATTTTCTCGCCCGCTTTGCAGTGTGTGTCCGCGTGTGTGTAATAGCCGGAGAAGATAGTGTGTCCTCCAATGTTCTTGATGTCTATACAAATGTCTGTCGTCTTGTCCTCTCAGTATTTTTGTGTCTACAAATCATCTTTTTCAGTTATGGTGCATGGAGAAGATTGCCGGGTAAAACGTAGACTTCCCACCATTAAACGATACTGTAGTTTAATTTTTACCTTTTATACTCGGCGCGCAAATCTGCTGTCTATTAGTTTACTGGTATTATCTATGGTATGATTGTGTGGCAGTTTGAGAAGTCTTACTATTATTGGAGCCTATTTATTTATATTGAAAGTATATGTATCATTTTCTCAAAATATTTATATATATAAAGCTTGCAGAAATTTGATAAATACTGACTTCTTATATTTTCTGTTAATTCTTAATCATCGATAGATATTTGTTTTACTAAATAATAATGTTCAAGTTGATTAAAAATATGTAATTTTTGTTAAAAATAGTTATGGTAGGTACCTATATTTTTTCTCTTTATTTCCATAATGAACTCAAATAAAAAGTTTTTGTCGTCTGCTACGTTGGTTAACACTAATTTTTTGTAAAATGAAAATAATTATAAATGAAAGATATGTTTATAGGCGTCGCTATAATTTATACTTTTCTTTCGAATATTGACAGCGAATATAAATTCGACAGTATGAAACTAAATTTGACATTAATCCTTTTTTTCTTTATAATTTTGTCACTTTTAATAACGCTCAGCAGTAAAAAGTTTCACTAAAGATTTATATAATTATTAGCAGGGCGATGATCTTTCCCTCTATATTTTTGCGTTCCAAAGTACTAGAAAATTAAAGCAGCATTAAACATTACAGAAATAAAATTTAAAAGTAAAATAAAAGTATTCCATGCAAATTATTTGTTTATTTTTTTAGAGCGGTCCCTATTATAGCTTTTGACAAGCTTTATTTTTTATTGTTATCAAATGAAAGTGGTCATTCTAAAAATATAATCTTTAGGTATATAGTGTACAAACTTTAAAATTATATATAAGCTTTGAAATAATAAAATGGAACTAATAATTTCCAATTTTTCAAAATAATATTCAAATTTGACTTCTTTGAAATTTGGTCGAAAACCACGTAAATTAATATTTTGACTAGGCATAGTTCGATGGTTTAAATATCTCAATTTTTGGAGATTATCGGTTGTTCGGTTTAAGTGCAAAAAATATACTCTCAGAATAATTATTTAACTAATAATATAAATTCTGCTTTTGCAAATAACTGAAATCGTTTATTTCTTCATATTTTGTTTCTTGGGGGTTGGTGTATTCAGTTTTTTCCATGCTAAAGAGTAATTGTCGTTTGATTATGAAAATAATGGACGTTAAAATGGATATTTTAAAAAATTAACATAGATTGTTCGATTCTTCTGATAAGCTAATAGCTGCCGTTAAAAGGCTGTACGAAAATGACGTCACGTACTGGATAAGGGGAGAGGGGATGATAAATCAGTGACAAAGCGGGATGGAAGGGAGAGTGGCGGAGGGGGGTTCCAAAGTACATTGGTTCGATTAAATTAAACAATCAAATAATTTGCGCGTATTTACAAATAATATTCGAAATAATGTTTGATTTTTGAAAGTTGTATTCCAACCTTTTTACAATATATATTGCAATACTTACTCAAATTTACAAAAATCCAAATGTCAAAGAAAGGTAATCGCGTATAGCTGAATAAAATGAAAAAATCAGAAGAATTAAAAATAAAAAAACGCTGCGTAAATTATCACTGGACGTGGGGAGAGAGATATAATTTAACGTAACGTCATTTCTAAATGGGGTTTAACAATTTGTGACTGAGGGGGATAAAGTGGGGGGAGGGGGTGGAAGGGGTATGAAAAGGTCCTAAATATGAGTGACTTATTCGCACACCATATATAGGCCCATGTTTAAGTCACAATTAAATATTTATAAAGAATTATTCTTTAGTTTTATTCTATTTTTTTATTAAATTTTTATAATTATAATGAATTTCTAAATATTTGTATAGTTAATACTCATAGATTATTTTTTGTAAAATTCAGTAGGATCATGATTTGCATCACAACTATAATAAGGTAGAAAAACTTGTATTGCAATGAATTAATGAATGTAACATTGTTCCCTTTATAATATTATGTTTTAGAATATATCGTATAATTGACCCATTTTTGGTTATTTCCAAATGAATATTTATGATAAAAAACCAAAACCAAATAATTTGAAAAAAAAACAAATTATATAAATATTTATATATTTCATTTGTTTAACGACACGCATATTTGGTTTCTATTGATTACAATAATCGATAAATTTTATTTTATTAGTTGTATCTTTCTAATTACTATGATGAATACTTATATATTCCTAGCATTATTATTTTTAGTTAAAAGTATTTCTGCTACGTTTGGTAAGAAAATTTTTTATTTTAAAATAATTTCTCATTTCTTAAACAATAACAATATTCTAAATAATTTATTATGTTAAATTTTTATTTATCTTTAGTTCCTTTTATTATGTTTTTCACATGTATCAAGGATGTTTTAATAAAATAATATTCATTTTCAGGGTTTACGTAGCCACTATTTTTTCTGAGATCCCTGAAAAATAGGGATTTGTCCTGAACAAATAAAAAAATAGCCCTGGGAAAAAAATCTTTTTCAATAATTAAATTTTTTATTATTTACACATTTAAAAAAATTGAAGAAGAGAAATAATATTCTGTTATTAGATATTTGAGTGATGTGATTTTCTTATAAGTAATAATAATCCTAGAAAAAATTCAATTAATTTAAAAGATGAGACTCCCTCCTTTATCATATACTCCAAAATCTTATAGAATTTCTGGTTGATGCCTGGTATTTCTGAATATTTGTATTTTATTTTATATGTTTATTTAAAACCCCCAACATTTTACTACAATAATTTATTCTGATATTGGGCCTCATATGGGAATAAGGCTTCTAAATGTTTGACTTCATTGGATTTTTTAACTGCTGTTCTGTAAAGGGCTTCTAGTACTCTGCCTCAAAATACTGCATCAAATGAGCAGCATTTTTGCCTTTTAAGGCTTAGCATGGTTCAGAAATGTTCTGGCATTCTTCTGCAATATAGATGATCCAACCTCTTTACAGAGTGTCTATATAATGTGGCCATGCTGACTCTACTGAAGATACCCAAAATAAATTGTCTAACTTTTCATGCATAAACTCAAAAAATTCATAAAATGATTTTAGTTGTTTGACTTGATTAAAAAATATTTTGTGACATATCAGATGGTATTGCTCAGACTGTAAAGTGCATTTTAATATTTTACAAGACAGTTGGTTTGCTTGCAGCCACCTATATCTCCATAACATCCTTATTCTTGGTTACTGCTGAGCCAAGGATTATCCTCTGACTGAAGGCTATGGCAAGAGAGCCCTCATGTGATGGAACCAATACAGTTGTTGACTGGTGCAATTTTCATTGTGAGCTTGTGTGAGCAGTATTTGGAAGAAAATCCAATGATGAGGTTATGATGAGGTAACAGGTTGCTCATGTTTACAATGTATAATTTATTCAGTTAAATTAATAAAACTATTTATGGAAAATAAAATTTTCTTGAGTTTACACACATAAAGTGCAACATTACCACTAATCAACCTAAAAAACCACAAAATTTATGTGACTGTTTCATAAAAGTCTTTTGAGTTTTTAAAATAGAAAACCTTTACAAATACTAAAAGGCAATATTTTTCAACATGAATGCTAGCTTGGTTGACTTATTTAACTATGTGAAATATAATAAGGTATGATTTGGCAAAATATGTCAAGCATTCACTGAAGTAAAAGAGAATTACTAATATTGTTATTGAAGTATTGAAAGGAATTCTTGGTATAGAAGAATTCACCAAATGACTCAATGTTTCTCTTTTTTTAAAAAAAATCTTTTATCTAAAAAATATGCTTTGAATAACTTTTATATAAATTTTAATTCAAATGAGATGAATTTTTGCATATACAAATCTTTCCACTACTGCATCTGCTGTTGCCAAGACTAGAAGATCTGTCTGAACTGATATACAAACAAACTTCAAAATGTTTATCAAGCACAAGTGTCCTAAACTCTATGCTTTGATATATAAACAGAATGTTGAATGGCATTCACAACATCATAGTTGGCTGGGAAAATTTTGGTACATGAAAACTTTGTCAAGTTTTTCTTTGAAACTATATGTTGAAAAATGAAATGAATAATGTGAACTGGAGAAATCAAATATTTCAATATGTACACCACAAGAAGGCATACTTACATGTCTGTCAAGTGTTATGAAAAATACTTTTCTGCACAACAGATAAATAAAGTATAGCCAGTATTGGCCCCATCAAGATTGATGAAGCTGAAATAAAATTATAGCATAATTGTTGAAAAAATAGCTGACATTAAAAAAATCTTAGGGAATGAGTCATTTTTTCAACCTTAAATAAGGATGACTGGCTTTTACATAAATGTGAATAAAGAAACTGTTTTCCCCATTACATAGATCAAAATACACTGAAATAAATTAAAAAGATGATATTCTTTTTTAGAAAGCTAATCAAAAGTACTTACAAATACAACTTTTGATAGTATTAAAAATGTCAGCAGAAATAATGTTAATATTCCTCCTATATTAGACTTGTTTGTTTCAAAATAAATAATACATGCACTCAGATTTGTTTTGGCTACAAATAACAAGAATATCATCAAGTAATGCTATACATTTAGCTTTTGTGTATTTTGCACATAAATTGTCTGTAAATGTAGTGTTAGATATTTTACAGGACTGTATATGGAGACAAGGTATACAAGTCATAGTCAGGCATTGGAGAAGGGAACATGACTGCATGTTGTATTATATTGATTTTGACATTTTTTATATTAAATATATATTTAAATTGGTTTTGTGTCTATTTTCCTAAGATTGTATCATTTTAGCCCTTGAAATGATATAATTTACAATTTTCTAAATATTATATATCTTTTAATAATTATATAATTACCTTTTATTATAGGCAGTGATTCCAGTTCCACATAGATGCAGTGTTCCAACTAAAATATCTTAAGTACTGCATATATTCTCTACAGTACTTATAATATTATAATCTATACTATATACTAATCTAAATTATACTATGTCTATATAACTACTGCAAAGTATGCAGTTCTGTAGATACTTCATTTATTACAATACCTACATGTAACTAATAATATGATATAATATAATGTAATAACCTATGGTACTATTATGGTATTAATAATTAATAATAAAACTATTGTGTTTTTTTCAAGAACTTGTTTTAGACAAATGGATTATAAATTTTAGATAACCTTGGTTCATATGTATAAATAGCCTCCATGTCAGTAGACCTAGGATTAGGAGGATATATCTGGAATTTTATACATGAAGGAAAAGTTAAAATATTTGGTTACAACTCCTTGGAATGCAGGCTGATGAACAGGTACAAGATTTAGATCCAGAAATTTGAGCAGGTGGGAGTATTATTTATCAGGGCCCATGCCAGCCTGTATTCCATGTCTTATACATTGGATATTTTAGCCTTTTCTTATTCTTTTATATAAAAATTCTTGATTGAATCCCAAATATTTGAATCATTTAAATGTATTGTGTAGCTATATATTTTTAGTAATGTAATTATTTTTGTTTCAATGCATAAACTTATGTAGGCAGTCAAATGATAACTCAAATGTATACCTGTTTCAACTTCCAAAAGTATCATTCAATTATGCCTTGCACATGGACATTATATATATATTGACTAGATCTGCAATCTAAAATTAATGCATTGAAAATTTTTAGCCTTTATGTTAGGCAAATAACTTCAATTTGATTAGTTAATCTGTTAATTAGTTAATAGTTATGGACAGATTACTTCAATTTGATTGATCAATAAGTTTTTTGCCAAAAATGCCAGTTACATATTTTAATTTTAAATTGCAGGTCTAGTTGTTGTTATAGTGTAATGTCTATGCCCATGCCTAACTAAAAATACAGTTGTAACAGTGCATATCTCTATATAACAAATTCTCTTATACAAATTATGGCAAATTATTCTTTGTGCAAAATTTATAAGAATGTTTATTTTTTAAATTAAGAACTACCAGTTACTCATAATATATGCTTTGAAATTATAAAAAAAATTATCCTGAAAAACTGATTTAAAAGACCAAATTATTGTAATCTAACTTGTAAAACTTTAAAATAATTGCTTTATGTTGCCCTTTATTGTGGAGGATTAATACAAAAGTCTACAGTTTGTCATAAGTATTACAAAATTATATCAAATACTGACAGTTTGGGAAAAGTGGTCCAACTTGATATACTGTATGCAGATATGCAATGCATTGCCAAATAAACAGCCAAAGAACTCTGTAAATCAAATTTTTTCTGTGTCTGAAATGGCTTATTACAAGGTTCAGTCTTAAATTTGAAAATTATTATTGAAGACACAAACAAAGATTTAATAAGACTGAAAAGAATCAGAGAGAGTAGATAGTATTTTTGTCAACAAGGAAGTAGCCGAACACCATCAAGCTTCTGGTGGTCTTGAATATTGGAAATTCTCCATTATATTTTAAATGTATTGTTATTTGATACAAAGTAAATATATACATATAATATAATAGCTTGCAAATTTCCAAGATACTTGCTTTAAATAATGTTTAGAGTATATGTTTTAATTTTTTCTAATGGCAATATACTCTTAATACTACTATTGTAAACTTTAAGACTTATTTAAGATATACCAACTATTGAGTGATATTATTATCTAATACTTAATTACATTGAGGCCCCCTAAAGTTTAATACAATACTTTATCAGCACACAAAAAATTGTGATTTTCACTAATTGGAAGCAATTTCTCTTCATCTTAATATGATGTAATACCTCTTTGAAATTAGACATGAATTTTTATAATAACAAAATCATTTCTTATAATTATGAAATTAATTTATCTATTAATAAATCATAGTTTAAAATATCGGTTATAATAGTGCAAAGTGCATTTACAATTAATATTAATATTTGATGATAACTGTCTTTAACTGAAATAACTTTTTGTATAAAATAAATTCAACTTAATTTGAAATGCTCCTTGTTATTACTGAATTTCTTGAATTATGAATTTAATTCGTATGCTCTCAATATTTCAGTGAATTCCCCTCCAATTGTACTCGAAACCATTCAGAAGTCGATGACCTTGGATGACTATACATATGAAAAGAATGAGTTGAATGTTACGGACGACTTTCCGATCAAGTTCACATATAAGAACACTACGAAAGCCCCCCTAATCAGCATGATTTTCCAACTGAACGGTCAATCCATAGCGGAGGATCCCCAGTTTGAGTCCAAAGTAATTTACTCTACAGATTTCAAGACAACGGATTTCATCCTCTCCATTCGGAAGCCAAGTAGGTGTTTCAAATACTGATCTATTTTTGTGATCTCTACATACACTGTATTGTTGTTTTTTTGTTTTTAATTTAGAACCGCAACATTTGGGCATTTTTACTTTGGTTTTGACAACTAAATTGGGTGATTTAACTCAATCATACACTGGAAAGGTCTCCCTTGAATGTAAGCCTGAATTATTTCTCCTCTACGTTATATTAATTAATTCGGTTACGTTTACAATGCATACATACATGTTGTCGTGTCGTGATTTATTATGTGTTTGGTATATTATTTTTACTTTGATAATTTGCAACCCACGCGATATTTGGTTGCAGTGAACATACAGGCACGGTATTACTTGAGTGTTTGTTCAGCATTAGTGTCTATCCCCGCTACAGTAACTTGCGCCCGGTTGTCATGATTTATCAAGTTCAAAGGTCCCCCCTGACATAATAGTGTAACCGACGGAGGTGTTAAATATCACATGTCATTGTGGATAATTGAAGTGGACTCTAGTGTTCTACTCTAAACCGATTATGATGAAACTTCGGTATTGTTCTGGTCGTTGTAGATCTCACCTCTGGGCTCCTATTCCATGCACTAAAGTTGAACAAATTTATGGTGACATCCATTCTGTTCATTTTTATATTATTGATTATTTGGTAAGGTCAACTATTGTCTGAGATACATGATCATTGTCTGTGTACTGTCATAAAAGGTCAACATTAACAAAAACATGACGTCATACTACTGCATCCCAATTCTGTCTTGCCATTTATTGGGACGAGGACATGCCTGTTTGTTATTTAGGGGTGTTTAATTGTTGCAACAGTGATTATAAAGAATATCGGGACTATAATGCTAAGTTAACATGTCAACTTTAATAGTTGAATGATATCCCTCAGTGGTAAGCTGGCTATCCATAGAACTAAGAATATAATGCTCAGTTCATTTTGAGACAACACCCCCATAATAGGTTCTGATCGATATATATATATAGCCTTATGGAGCGCTCCACAGTTTTACTGCGCTTTGTTACTGTGTGCGTGCTAGCTCTATCTCATTTCTTCAAATTATATTAAAAAACTGTAAATATGGAATGTCGTATTATAATATTTTATCATGGTGTTGTTCTCTCATATAATACTTTATGAAATAGTTCCTTGTCATCCGTCACGTTATATTTTGCCCGGAGAGTTTTAGTATTAAATCGATCGATAGCACACTTGCCAATGATTAATTATTCTTTATTTTATCCAGTTTCCAGTAGATGGTGTGTTGTAATAGTTATAGTTCACATTGATAGCGCGACGCGAATCTATAATATGATGATTGTGATGTCGAGATAGTTGGGAGAGTGGGATATAATTGTTTGTCTTGGGTTGTCCCGACGAGAACGGCTTTAATTGACTGATAATTTGCGATCATTTACCCCTCTCAACTCTCTATTAATACTCTCTAACTGTAGCAGCTGGGTTGTAGCTAACTGGTTTTTAATTAGAATTGTAAATGTTTTAAAATTAAAGAGGTGCACCGTTCCTGGATATTGTTTCTTGACCAGTATTAACCCTATCCATTCGGGGCAGCAATTCGGCCCCCATTCCGAATAAGATGTTCATATATTGCATACACAATTTGTTATGATGATGGTGCAGGAATAAGCTATTCAGTGACTTACATTTATTTAAGAGCCATTTCGGGGTGATGGGTTTGGAACCGCTCTCATGATCGTCCATATGGGTCTATGAAAGTGAAATTTGCGCTTAAAGTAGCAAAACTTCATTTAAAAAACAGTCTCGAGAGCTTCCTATTCTAAAATTGTTTAATAATTAATAGCAGAGGGGCCTGGCGACTACGGTTAAAATTATTTATAGACGTTTTTGATAAGTGTCTCTTCCACTTTTGTTCCTTCTCTAGCCGCCCCGATTATGGTCAAGTTCACCAAATCCAAGCGCATTCTTCAGGGGGATGAACTTGTCATCCGGTGTCAGGTCTACGCTAACCCGCCCATCATCTCCGTGGTGTGGAGTCGGGACCTCTACGGAACCGACAAGGTGGCCAAAGGACCCGGGCTCAGCGTTCCCTGGATCCCTAGTGAGGGCGTCGACGTGTACAACTCCAGTGAGATCCAGAACGACACCCTCAAGTTCAAGAGCCTGGAGTATGAGGATGCCGGCATCTACGGCTGTAATATGTCCAACATTCGCGGCTCTGACAATGTTATTGTACAAGTCCGCGTCAAGGGTGAGTTGTTGGTTGATAATCAGCTTCTGTCGATAATAATTAAAGTACGTTCAAGTAAAGCTTTAATTAAAAGTGTTTATCTTTATTCTCCGATGTTTCTCAAATGATTCACTTTAGTGTGACTCCTGTCATAATTATCGCAAATCTAGTCAAACTAATAGTTAAACTTTGTCGCTTTTTAGAGATCAGACAATATCAGCTATAAAACATTACTTCAAATTTAATTCAAATGGAAATGACGTAATGTATCATTTACAAGGCTGCCAAACAGCATTTGAGCATTTCCATTTATTTAAAGTACTTGAATATGCTTGAATTTGATAATTTTTATAGAAAAATCGGGAATATGCTTATGTTTAGTAATTTAATGTTTCAGACTGCCTATTATGTCATTCTTATTGTTGCGATCATATTATAGTTCTAGCTATTGTTTTGTTGTGGTCAGATTACATGTAGAACAATATAAATTACAAGCGTCTAATAAATATAATCATATGTGTGTAAGTGGGTATATAAATAATATGTGGACATATAAGTCCACCATCAATGACAACACTGAATTTGTCAACAATGATAACATTTCAGATGTTTATAGTGACATGGTCCCTTACTCACCGACACCGTTAATTATGGTTTGGCACCCGATCTAACTGCGCATATTGACTCCATATCTCCTTTTTGATGAGCTATTAGTTATTGAATGCAGAAACAGAAATTGGATTTTTAAATGATTTAGCAAATCCATTAAATTCTAATCCCGTGCGTCTCAGGTCAAAACATCACTTTGGCTTGTCACTCAATCGCTAGATATCTGTTTAATAGAAAACACAAAGCATTTCATTATAAAGAATGATACATTATAATTCTGTAATAATATTATTTTGTAAGTACCATTCTGAGTTGTCTGACAAGTTTATTAATATTGGGCTGCTGATGCCAGAAGAAGATACCTATGGCAGCACAAATGGCTCAGTTGTCTAGCTAGTATCACCTAATTTATATTATCAGAATGTCCTGAAATTGTGCCATTTATTTATCGTCTAAAAGATTTTAAATCAATAAATTAAATGTGCTGTAAGTATTGGTCGCCTTATTTGTTACGTGAAAATTTTGCTATTTAATACTTCTACTTATGTTCTTAACAAAGGGATAAGAACATATGTTTCTTATTTAAAACTTATCATAAGTAGTGAAACTTGGTATAATCATAGACTAACAAAGGATTGTTTTGTTGGTCTATGGGTATAATGAAAAATTTATGACAAGGGTAAGTGCATAAGTATAAATATTTTCTCTTCATAAGTGAAATAGGCTTCTTCTATATCTATGATTTAATAATACTGTCGTCTCTTCTTGTCGCAAATCTTTAAGTAGAATCAATACTCCAATTATTGTAAATATAATCGATAATATGCTGTTTAACTGCAGGTAAATACAGGTCTATTTTTTTAATAAGTGGCGTATCTCAATTTTTAAAGATTTGTCTTTGTGAGGTTATGAACATTCTTGTATAAAAATTTTAATGCATTACAAGATATGCCCATTATTAAAAAGATGAAAAAAAATCTTCAATTGGCTCTCTCGAAAACACTCAATTTTGGGATACGCCCCTTATTGAAGCTTAGTGAAGCTTAGGATTATAAGCGCTTTATTAATAAAGTTTTGTTATTATTATTATTAAGAATAGGGTCGGTATGTATGGTCCCTAATACTGTTACAATTCTTTGTAAATCTAATTGTCAATAATGAAGTGGTTTATTTAATGAAATCTGTGATACCACGTTTAATAACTGCTGCCTTGTCTTACATTTACTTTGTTAGCAATCGATTTATTATTCAGAGATTATTATTATTATGTTATTATTTACGCTCTTAATAACATTACTTTAGCAACCCAGTTGTTGGATTATTCAGGGTTATACGAGTCTTTTAAAACACTTTTCCTGATATGAAACAGTCTTTTTTAATATAATTTATTTTTAATAAATTGAAAAGTCATGGAATTTATAATTTCAATTTTATATTCGTGTTGGGAATAAGTTAGAAAATCAGTTTGATTATCCGGAACTATATTTTGGTATATTTATATTTTTTCGATTCGATCGATTTTACATTCCATAATTTACACCTATCATAGAGAATTTTTATACATCGAAATTAATATTCATAATAGATTTTCATCTTGTGCTTGTTGCTTTAGAGAAATATTCAAATATACCAGATATATCATAAAATACTTGAGCTTATGTTACCTATGAAAGTATCGCAATATTTACTTAACCCAGTTGTTTGACAAATTGCACCCCTTAACGTAACTACAATTTTATGCGAATAAAGTTTATTATAGTAACTCAATGTTTGTGAACTTTATTATACGTTTTCGTCTTAAATTAATATTACAAATAAAATAAACAAACTCCGAAACAGTTAATAATCTGTTAACCAGAACACCGTTTACAAGAAGAATACATTTTACTCCAAATTATAAAGAATGTTGCCTAAATAGACTACGTAGCATTATTGACTGTTGGGGGTTATTATATAAATGTATCGTTAAAATAGAAAAAAGTAGATTTCTCACTACAACGTTTTAAAAGAATTATTTAAATTTTTTGTGTTAATCTAAAATTATGTATACTATTATTAGAGTACTAGTATTGGGTTTGAGTAGTAAGTATATTAAATACTATATATATAAATATTCAGATCGTCTTGCGGCTCTGTGGCCATTTATCGGGATTGTGATTGAGGTTGTCATTCTGGTGACTGCAATTCTCTTATACGAGAACAAGCGAGCTGGCGCGAAGAAGTCTGACGATGATATGAATGCAGAGACCAGTCCTGAAGCAGTTGCTGGACAGGATAAGTGAGCTATATTAAATCATTTTCGGTTTTTGAATTGTCGTTCAACTATTTTTCAACATGTCTTTTTCAGTGGCGAGGCTGATGGCACAGGCGATGAACTCCGACAACGAACTGTCAATGCCTGATTCGTATCGAGTCATCTCACCTCCTTTCCTCTTCAAGTTTTACTTATCTCTTTTCTTTCTACTCTGTAATGGTGACCTTCCGGCTCATTAATCTCCAATTTTGGCCTTTAGTTAATAACAGCGGCATCCCTTTTTCGTGCCCCTTTCAGAAGGGAATAAGTATGTTTTTGAGATTCATTCCTTATGAGATAAACCCCTTCCTTCCCATTCGCCTCCTCAATTTAATCAAAGATCAGACATCAACTATCTCTCAATAGTATTCTATTAGATATTGGAAGGCAAATGGTATTTATAGACTATCTCCCAGTATCCATGCATAGGAAGCGCTTTTGATGATGTGATATCGATCGACTCGTTGTGCACATGCTGTTCAATAATTCTATTATTGTATTTTATATAGCATCGAGTATTTACATAATATATAAACACTGTCATTATATTTAATCATGAACTATTTCAATTGTTACAGAACTAATTATGTCGCCATATTCCTCTATTACAAATTGCATGATTCAACTTGATATTTTATTTTTGTTTGATATAGGTACTCTTTAATATTTCTTACTAACTATATACTACTTATATTTTAATTTCTCAAACTGTTGTTATTAGCTAATGAGACGTAGAAATATTATATTCATGCCAACTTTTGTTTTTAGTATGTTTTAATTGTACTTTAATTTATAACATACGTTTGGAGTCTTGGATGATATTTTACTTGAGTACTATCTTTAATTATATGCTTACTTTTAATTTATAACACACTAATGAATTGTACTTGTTGTTTGTGTAATAATATAACCATTATAACTAGTTTTTTGTCTTTTGATATTATAATAATATTGGAAACTGTCTGGTTCGTCGCTTTCTACCACTGTGTTATGTTATCGCTTTAGTTTTGGGGTTTTTGTGTAATTATTAATTTGTCATTATTTTATTCTTGTTTCGAAAAAATTGGATTTTATATAATTGTGCGAATGAAAACAATCATATTTTTATTATTTTCTATGTAATCAGTCTTTTTCGATTTTTATTTCTGTGATGATAATAATATAGTTATGAAACACCCTACTTTTTAGTAGTACAGCTTGTATTTATATATAAATGAAGTCAATATATTTAAATTACATATAACGACATTTAAATAAACATTTTCAGCTAATGGATACAAAACTTCCTCAAGTAATAGTAGACACTATGCCTCCCGGTATCACGAACACAGGACAAGCCAATCGTGGTGCGGGTGCTAACTCAAACGCTAACAAATTTCTCGCTTCTCGAGTTCTAAGTAACCGGAACAATTGCCTCATATCTGCCAGCGACTATCTCCCCTTGGCTAGTCAGGACACTGATAAACCAGCCCCAAAACCGCAACATGAGAAGGCGAGAGGAATCACCAGTAAGCAGAATAAAAAGCAAGCTCTTAACAAAGTCAAGGAATTGGATCCGGTGCTTTGCTCCAAGCTATTGGAGATGTGGCGACAATATTTCAGCTCGCTTGTTACACTTCGTCAGCTCAATAGCGAAGAGAGGACCCCAGCTCACGATGAACTTGTTCGCATGGATCTTATCGGCTGCCCACTACACGTCATACGGTCCAAAGCGCTGTCACAGACCGGTCTGGAAGGCATCGTTGTTATGGAAACCAAGGGCACCTTTCGATTGGCTCACCCGAAGACTGGCAAGATTCGAACTGTCCCGAAGGCTGGATCTGACTTCAAGGTCGACCTGGAGGAGGGATTCTCTTTCATTCTCTTCGGCAGTCAGCTGGCTTTTAGGCCGGCGGAACGAGCTACCAGAAGGTGGAAGAATCCAGACACTGCTGATGTTAACTTTGAAACCGTCTTTGAGATTTGGAAAGGCCAGCATTGACTGCGCTGCTTCGCTTTATCTTGTGTGAATTAATAGTTTGTAAATAGTGTATAGTATGTAATCTTGGTTAATAAAACTGCATTTGTGTTTTGTTGTAAAATAAATAGTTTATTTACTTTGACGTAACATAACTGTGATTATCTTTTTTATTTTGCTTATTTTTAAATCTTAGTTTAAAGATTGTTTTAGACGTAGCCAGCTTATCCATCATATACGCCATACTGCAGTATTCAAATTTTTTTAATTATGTATCTAACGTGTATTCTACACAGTCGGATAATATTTATTCAAATTTAACTGTAATACATGAATTTCTTTTAGTAATAATTTTAAATTATTTTTTCAAGACTGTTCCACATATGTGATGAATTTGTTGTACTAAATATTATTTCAGTGACGTTTCTCAAAACTAGTTCCGTTGGATGTTTATATTATTCGATTCAAAATAATTGTTTTAATTAAATCTGCGAAACAGTTAAATTCAACCGAATTCTGGACAGTTTATCTAGATTTATTAAGCCACCCAATAAATAATAATGCGGAAATAGTTTTTTTGCTGAAGTTTAAAAGTTTCCCTTATCTTTATAATTACATTCTTGTATGGTAAATTTGTTTATTTAGTAGCTCGTGTATATTTACAAATAGTTTCTGTAAATTATTTTTTATGAGTTACAAATTGAAGTAAAATAATATTTATTGTCATATACAGCTTCGATGTATACTGAATTAATGACAGTGGAGATACTTACAGTAATTATGCTTGTAAAATCGGTCAAACCAAATTAATGTAATTGTAAAATATATTTATGTTATTTCGATCTCAATTGGCTTTGGCAGTTTTATACGATAATATAGGGATCTTCAAAAAATAATGTCGTTATAGATATGTATAATATTCATAGAGAATTTAATATAATTAGCAACAGAAATGAAAACAATTCATAGAGAAGGAATAAAATTAAAACGATTATTTTGAAGACTGATATATTTAGAGCTGTGTACATATTCTCCTTATTTCGACAATACTTGGAATCTATAGTGTTTATTTAATTTTACATGATATGCGCATACAGATAAAAATTTTACACTTATAATAATGAAATAGTTTTCCTCATTAAAAATAACGAGCTTTATTATTGATTAGTAAACCACGCGGTAATTTGCTAACATTTACAGTAACAAATTAGTTTAAAAATGGAAATGGGAAGTTAATATTTGGTAAACAATTTATGTAATTTTGTGACACAGTCTAGTTTTAATCTTAACGCAATTTCCATCTAATTGCCATATTGTCCTCTAAATTAATATAAATCGATTGATAGAAATAAACAGAATTAATTATCAAAAAATAGAATTTTTTCCCATGATATCTATAAATAAATATTATATTCTTCAAATTTTTTTTGCATACATTAATTGAAAAATCCTAAGAAATAGAGAAATCGGTTTGCGCTATCCTTCAACATTGATTGAATATTGATATAGGAATCATCATAGATTTAGCAGGCATTAATTTGGGCGCTAAGTTAAATTTAAAGCGCTCATTAATTATGCCTAGCCAAATCTATGATGACTTTTATATTGTTATTTTTCTAACTCTATCTATAATATTTTAAACAAAATAACTTAAAGACAACATGGATTTCGATTGATTTTACTTTCAAATTTTGAATAATATTATATCATTAATTAATCATCACTTCTAGTCAGCGCGAAGCAACATATTGTGGTATTTTGAAGAAGAAAGATGGTAATTTTTATTCCCCATATACTCTGATTACAATTAGAGCCGGGCGCTATACACAGGCATCTGACATCTGCTGAAGTAAACAGAGAAATCAATATAATTAATGGCATGCGTTTTGATTGGACAAACGGAATTTTAAAAGCCATGGTCGGAAAGTGATTGAAAACGGATAATATAAGTAATCTGCTAAAAGGTATATTTTGAACCAGCGGATTATGAGAAGATTTATCGTTATTTTGATCGTTTTGAACCAATAATTTTATACAAGAATAAGTTTGGTTTTAATTGTTTATTATTTTGGACTTCGATGTCGTGAAATACTTATCTCTTTGTAAAATTATTTTTTTAAATAGTGGATTCTATTCTGAAGTTTGCCAATTTGTTGGTATTAGGTGCGATAACTTGAATAAACAAGTCAAGGAATACAAAATTTGCGTACTGCGAGAGTTCATGAAAAAAATGACCATGATCGATGTTTTGTTTGTTTGTTAAAATTGTACTTTTCTAAGATGGCATCATCGTCACATTTCCATGGCCGCTTGAAAATATAAAAATGAGCGGTGATGTTTGGTTTTGCGAAAAGAATGATTTGGGAAAAAACACAGGCACTATGATGAAACATATCAGCTGCGGTGCCAAGCTGCTGGTTTTATATACAAACCATTCCGTTCGTGTGACTAAAATCTCCAATTTACACAGAATAGGATATTCTGCTGACTAAATTGCAAGTGTTTCAGGCCATAAAACATTCACAGTGTCCAACGCTATGTAAGGATAATAAAGATAATAAAAAAGAAAAATATCATTGCACCTTGGAAATGCGCTCAAATGTACCTCATCAACTACCGAGAGTAATATATAAGTCTTTAAAACAAAAAAAAGGATACATGTAAATTAGTGACAAAATCTTCAACGAATCTTGCCGACACTGAAACAAAATTTGTCTTAAATTTTAATGGAAATTTTTCAAACTGCATGTTTATTATAAATAGAGGAAAGCAATAATAAGAATAACTATTATCCACCGTGAAAAAGTGTGACATTCATTGCATTGTATATTTTATTGAAATCCATCTTTTTATCTCAACTTAAGTTTCAAATTTAATCGTTAAATATAAATTTTTTGGATTAAATATTTTTTAAATTAAATTATGTTAGGAAAAATTTCATAAATAGAGTTATATATTAGATAAAATATAGACAGTATTACAATTTATTACAATTATTAGAAACCTTTTAATAGTTATTATATAAAATGGAATAATTGCACTATATATTTTATAAATTTATGTATTGTTCGTTTTAGCGCAACCAATGCATAATGATGCTTTAAAATTTCTACCTGACTACTGGAAAATGAGGTAACTTATTTCTAATAAAAATTGTTTCTTTTGATAAATACAATCAACTCCGGAAAAACCGAACTCATTTTTAATTCCAAATTTATATAAAGCTCTACTTTTGTAGATGTATTTAATATTGCGGACTTTTATTTGCGATAAATACACATTAGTTAATTATTT